>VXBT01000484.1:143643-262073 GCA_013400235.1 Oriolus oriolus
TCGGACGGGGTTCGGCCGGCGGCCGCGGAGCTCCGGGGATCGGCCCTTTTCCTCGTCTCGGGGCTTCCTTGCCGCGTTTTGTTTGCTCGCCTGCTGCGCGCCTCGCCCCGGCGGTGCCGGGAGCCAGGCTTTCCCGTCGCCCCGCGCTGGAGGAGAGCGGAGACCTGCCCCGCCAACTGCTGGTGGTGCTGCTGCCGCCGAAACTCCTCGGTGCTCCCCCCGCTCCGGTCAGGGTTTGCGGGAGGGCTGGCGGATGGGCAGTTCGCAGAAATGCCATCCCGGAGTGCTGCCACCTTCCTGCTCATCCGCGGCGGGGATGTGCGGCCGTGTGCCCGCGGGAGGGCGGCCCTGCCGAGCCACTGGCCGTGCCGAGGGCCCGTGGATAGCCCGGGAGAACCCCCCAGGGGGGAAGTGCGGGGCTGCTCCTGCCCCAGCTCCCCGCCGGGGAGAGCCGCGCACGCATGGCTCTCATTGTATAACTGTGGTACTGCAAGCCGGGGCTGAAACTGTGGCATCTTTATAAGAACAGTTTGCAGTTAATTGGTTTGGCAGATGAACTCCTGCACAATCTTCTTGCCCGCTTCTGTTGCTTAAGTACCAGCGCCCCCTCCCACCCCTTTCCCCCTTTTCCCCGCTTTCCTTTGAAGCGTCGCATAACTCTGTATTGCCAGCAGGATGGAAAGTGCTGATTCAGCAGCCAGGAGCCCCACTCCATCTGAAGTGGTGGTCTGCCTGAAACGCTCCCATTTGTTGAAATGGGAGCATGTGTTGCTGGTATGTCAAAGCAGCATTGATCAGGTTTTCTAAAAGAAACCCAAAGAATGTGGTTTGCTTGTCCCTTCACGAAGGCAGAATGAATTTGGGTTTGGGGCAAAGCAAGAAGGGGCCGGATAGAAGGGATGTGAGCATCTGCCACCTTAAGTTATGCTTCTAAGGGGCAGCTGAAATTGTTTTACCTCGTAAAGGTGCTTATGTGTTTTAACGGAAATGTTGTGGGATGTGTAGCAAGGATGCATTAACACTCCAGCTCCATCTATTCCTGTGTTTTGAGGCTAGTAGTTGTACTTACAGCTCTAGAAAAGGTATGAAGAAGGGCAATAAGGCTAATCCTGGGATTAAAAGGAGTGAGTTATGAGGACAGGTTAAAAAAAACCACCACAAACACATGGAGATTCGAACACCTGCTTGGAAAAGGGGAAATACGCTCAAAACTTTAAATGAGAGCTCTGGCTGTGTTTCATGATTGTTTTGGGGCTGAGGCAGGGTGCGGGAGGTAAGCAGGATGCTCTTCCCGTGCTGTTAGCCTTCCTGCAGGGCTTAACCTCTCAGTGCAGCATAAGAAGGAGAGCTGTTCCAGAGCTGTGTTCCTCTGGCTACCTTTGTACAGGTATACGTTAATATCAGAGCTGCTTGGGTTTTCTCTCTCCAGCACCGGACTCTTGCTAGAATCCAGCACAGTGTAGAGGAAACAGCAGAGCCTGAAGAGCAGTCTTTGGTAGCCTTACTGTGAACAGTAAACAGACAGAGCAGCAGACCCTGACAATTGCCTCCAGTGATCATTTTACCATGTTACAGTCTGATTAATTTTCTTCACTTGGATGTTATTTGTTCTTAAAGTAGGTCTTGTTTGCCCTGGCTACATATTAAAGATCTTGTGGTACTTCCATGCTTTTCTTGGTTTTGTTAATCAAACTATCCCCTCTCCTGGTGCTGTATGAGTTGGCTTTTATCCTCACATACAGCCACACCTGAATTTCAGTAGCTCATTCCTGTGTTTTTTACTGTGTAGTCCAAAAGCACTGCCTAAATGCAAGATGGATCTCTGCATCTCAGTTCTGCTGAAGTGTATAGTGTGCACTCTGTGAATAAAACAAGTGTTTGCAGCCCTCTGTCTTGCAAGTGCTTGAATGACTCCAGCAGGAATTGTCAGGGAGGTTTTTTAGAAATCTTTGGTCATGTTCTCATCTGTGCTTGAGATGTAAATGGGCAAAAAGTATCTGGATCTTTCTGGCAAAGGTATCCTTCCAAGGCAGGGAGTTCCCAGCTGGCAGAGGAGAGGCATAGCTGGGTCATGCACTGCTTCTGCCAGCAGCGCCAGAGTGTTGCGCTGGGAATTTGTTTTCTGACAGCCCCAAACTAGCAGATGTCCCTGTAGACTACGAGGCACTGTCAGCTTCCCTGGGCGTGCGTAGCAGTGGCAGCAGGCAAACTGAGGGGCTCCCGGGTAGCGTCACTCTGGGCGGGACCCTGCTGTCGCTCCCTTTTGCTGTGCCTTGCTGTGCATGGTTATGGAGGTGACAGTGCTAAATGAGGCCAGATCTCTAGAAATAACTTCTGCTGAGACCACCTCAGATCTGTCTTGGGAAGTGTGCGTGTGTGTTGGTGTGTGAAATGCATTCAGGTGCTTCTTCAGACCACTGAAATGTGGGGTGGGGGAGTAGATGGAGAGGTACCTTTTGATGTCCAGTGGTATGCACATTTAGGATGCATTTAAGTATTTGCTCAATTAAAAATTCCACTGGTTGCAGCAGACACTGTGGTGAAACCCCCTACTATTTTCTGCTGGCCTTTTTATTCTAAACCTCTGAGTGAACTTTATTAATGGGGTCAGGGGAAAAGCTTTTCTTCACTGTAAGCCAACATTTTTGTCCAAACTAAGACAAAGGAAGCCTGCTTTTCTTTGGATTTATCTCAGCTGCGAGAACGTTGATGCCAGTTCATAGTGCAGTGTTTCCTAAGTGTGCCCACCTGGCCCAGTGTTTTCACAAACAAGGAAGATAACTCCTGAGACCTCTGCCTCTGTCAGGCCTGCATGCAGCTTGCCAACTGGCTTGGCTACAGTGTGATTGCATAAGCTTCCTTCTGTAGGAAAGC
The DNA here is from genome assembly GCA_013400235.1 of Oriolus oriolus. NCBI lineage: Eukaryota > Metazoa > Chordata > Aves > Passeriformes > Corvidae > Oriolus > Oriolus oriolus. The sequence continues at coordinate 146,518 of VXBT01000484.1, forward strand.
AGGCTAAGAAGTTAGGATTGTTTTTCTTGGAAACTGGACCTGCTCCTGGCCATGTCCAAAATATACCAGTTGCAACTCTTCACCTAGGGAAATCTAGGAATGGAGATCCTTTACCGAAAAGTTGAAACCTCACAGTATTTTTTAGGAATTACAAGGAATGAGGTTACTAAATAATCCCTTTATTAGCATTGAGCTTTATTTACAGGTTTGCTATCCTTGCACTGCCTGCTGGTCAGGAGAGCATGTTGCAGTCTTAACTTGAATGTGGCAAAGTAGTCTTGATTCCCATCACTTTTCCTCCCAAACCAGTGGTTGTTTTGAAACATAATATTATGAAGTAAACAGATGTCACCTCACTGACTTCTCTTTCTTTATACATGTTGAACTGTGCACTTCTGAACTAGTCCTGTGCCAGGTCTTTCCTATTCTCATGCCATCTGTTGAATTGGACAGCAGCTCTCCCTTTAGCTCAATATGGCTCCTGTGTCACATTGTGGATGTAGAGTACTATCCTAGAAAGCCAGATCCCACTATGAGTGCATCATTAAAGAAAACTGTTGATCAGTATGAGGCATCCTGTCTGCAGACAGTCTCTTAATGTCTTCAGTGATGAAACAACCAAAATAGCCTGACTTTATAAGATTTGGTTGGATGTATTCGACATTCGCTTTTCTTATATGCTTTATTTCCCTGGATGCCATCTCATCAGCAGGTACCTGGTGTAGAGAGACAGACAGACACTATGTTTTTCATACAGGTACATTCATCTGAAAACAGGTGTTTAGTGTTTCTAGCAGCTTTTGGACTTCAAATGTACATGGGATCGCTGAATCAGTGCCAAGGTATCCTGAAACTCTTTAATAAAGCGATGTTCACATTCACACTAATGTGCATCCATTGACTGAAAACTTCCTTCCCTCCTTGCCTTCCTAGGGTCGTTCATAAGTTGTAGATGGATCAGTTCATGCACAGCAGATGGACATGGCTCTCAGGACTCAAGGCATTGCAAGTTCATCCCCTGCTTTAGAGTAGTGCCCTTGTATTCTGTCTTTTCTGGTCTCTGTAACAGAAAAGACCTGAGATTCCTGTTTAATGGTGAGGAGTCACTCACAAAAGTATGAGGTTTTGAGTGCTGGGTGAGTCACTTTCTGTTAGGAGGTGGCAGCAGCTTTGTGGCTGTTGCTTGGGTTTTTACAGGCAAGCAACCTGTAGTGGCATTGACCAGAGACTCAGGTGTAGAGTGAAAAAAAAATATAGTCAGGATGAATTAAGGATGGCTTCTTCAAAGCCCAACACTAATGCTCATTTACAAGTCAAGAGAGCTTTTAATGAAACCTGCTAATTGCATCCCAATTAGTTAACCCATGGGGAATGCAGATTACCACTCCTGAATGGCTGCAGCAAAAGCTGTCTGTCATGAAGATCAGTTGTTTTAAAGTGGATGATCTTTTTAGCAGAGTAGGACACCTTTTCCAGTATCATGGATAATACAACATGTAGCTACTGCGGTAAATTAGTGTGAGGGACCTTCTTCCTGAATCCTTTCAGAAACCTTTGGTAAGTCATTACATCCCTGGGTATCAAATGCTAACTTCGGAGAGAGTAAAATGGTAGAGGAAAATGTGTAGTTCTCTGACAAATGATATGAAATAAAATTACAGGTTATATTGAGCTTGTAGATTGCCAAAGTAGATCTGGAATAATCTAAGTGCATAGCATGAAAGTCTACCTCACTGACACTGAGAGAGGTGAAATATGTCTCTTTTGGAACTCTTTGCAGCTTTCAAGACTGCTGTCTTTGAGATTATCCTGTTTCAGATATGATGGGATATTTGCTAGAATAGTTTGGCCTCTTCTTGGAGAAAGGATCAGCAGTGAGAAATTCCCCCTTTACCACATGATGATGGAACAGACTGTTTATTCTTCCCTTAATAATTGGGGAGAGGATGAGTGGGGTTGCAAATCTTAATTATACTGTGCACTGTATTTCTGAAAAGAGCTTTGGGACAATGATGATAGTCACGGTCCTTGGATGCAGAGGTGATGAGTGCCCTAGACAAACTCACTGGGAGCACCACAACCATCTCTGCATTTTCTTCTTGTGGGCAGATGCTGTAGAATATTTGACAAAGAAACACGGTGCCCTGTTTCTGTTTTATTCTTTTGCTGGACTCCAAGGGAAGATTGCAAGAGGTTTTCCCATTATCTTACCCTCCTGCTGTTGAGCTGTCATCCTTAGGCCAACAGCAACAGGTTGAGCAGCTATGTTTATCTTAGTGCTCAACAATTGCATTAGTGGTTGCAATATTAACCATTGGACAGTTTTGTTGCTCTAGCTGTGATATTCAAACAATGCATTTCTTAGTGGGTCTGTTTTAGCTTTTTTGGCAGCCAAACCCAAGGACCATGGGGACGTTCCAAAAAAGACAGTTTTGCACAGACAGGGCATGATGAATGGGGTAATTGTAAACATATGTTTGGTTAAACCACTAGCAAACCAACCTCTCATTCTTCCCAGCCTCCATCAATGCCAGCTTCTACTAGCTCACAACAGGACAAAAATAGGAAATGACTTTCCTGGCAGACAAACCGTAGAGGAAATACCATACCATCCTGTTGGAATAAACCTATAGCCCAGTGGGAAGGAGCTCTCCTGCTGAGCAGGAGTGGGGATTTCTACATTTGTTCACACAGTAAACATCAGAGCGTGGTCCTTGCACTCCCTTCATGCTCTTGCTGCAGAATTTTGTGTCAGCAGAGAAATCTGAGAAACTGAGCATCTGCATTCAAGCTGAGCCTGTGGTTGCTGAAGGCAGCTAAGAAAGGGTGGATAATACTCCATGAGACTCCATTATGCATCCCTGGTGGGAAAATCAATAAGCAGGGAGAATCTGTAAGTCTGTAGACTCTTTTCATGGTGGAGATTAGTACCCGATGAACACTTAGAAACTTCTTTCAGTGCCCAGCATCTAAATTCTGCCTTTTTGATGACTTGATCGAGTGGCTGTAGCTCTGTCCAGGCTTATGTTGTTAGTTTGTAGCATAGACTAAGGTTTCAGAAGTTACTTTTTTACTTTGCTTAACTTTATTTCTTTAGCTGTTAATTTAAATTTTGAAACTGTGAGAAAGCGAATCCATAAATTGTCACTCAGATCTCTCTCACTGCTGATATTGCTGTTAGTGAATGATCTGTGGTTCTGTGATTCTGATTTGACACTTAAATGTATTTTTGGTCAGGGAGTTGCAACTGGGCTCTGTGTGCATGCTTCATGAATCCATAGATGTCAAAACTAACTGGCAGCAAGGATCTGAATCCTTTGCTAAAGAAAAAACTGCAGGAAAAATTTTCCCAGCTACTGATTCTAATGGAGGATGGTAGGACCAGAAAGTTGTATAATAGAAAGGATTAGAGCAGAAGTTTTCAAGGCTGAAATAAAAATGGGGAGGTGATTTTATTTTTTTCCTCCCTGCTTTCTTCTTCTCTTCCATGATGTTCACCTCTGCCAAACTACTAGGTATAGATTCAGATAGGAGAATGTTCTCTCTCCTTAAATGGGAATTGAGAGAGGGGGTGAGAAGGACTGGGGGAAGGTAAAATCTGTAGGTTGGTCTTGCTTAGTGTACTGTTAAAGCTCTGAGCATCCTTGGAAAGGAATGAGGAGCTTTTATTATGTCAAAGCACAAGTGTGGAATTAAACTTCAAGGACTTGGAAAAGCTAAAAATTCAGAAGGCTTTGGCACAAGACAAAAATATCACAAGCTTTCTTAAAAGGCCTACTTCCCCTTCTGGCTCAAATGTATTAAAGTCCATTTAGGAGAATGTAAAGGGAGAAATATGTATTGCAAGGCCATTGATTCTTTCTGAATTAATGTCTTGTGGGGGATCATTCTTCATTCTAATAGCTGCTTGTGCTGACATCACCCGAGATGTCAGGGGATTATGTCAGAATTCAAGCCTTGATATTGTGCAGAACAATGGCTCAAGTGCTGGCAGATGCTTTCTCAGTGGGTCAGGTTGCTTTTGTTTATCCTGTCCATCTCTAACTGTGATGTTCCAGTTACTGTACATGGTCACAGCAAGAGATGTAGTAACAGTTTCCAAGAGAAGCATATCTGTGCAGCATGATTGTGAGGACAAAGTACTTCTTGCCTCTGCATCTTAAGCTAGGTGCAGATTTGCCATCATCTAGATGCAGAATGCATGCATTTTTAACACTTTATGAAAAAGCTCACCAGCTGTAACATTGTCATCTTTCGTTTTGTTCTTTGTTGTATTATTTTGTTTGTCATTCCAGGAATTCTGAAATCCAAAAAGTTGAGGCCAAAAGTGGGTGGGTTTTGTGGTGGAGGCTTTTTTTCCACTGGTCTGTTGGTTGGTTTGTTGTTTTTTGGTTTGCTTTTTTTTTCCCCTCCCTGGCTGTTGGGCACCTAGTTTTAGTTTTTACATGATGATTATAATGAAGGCCCTTGTGGTTTAACCTGTCAGGCAGCTAAACGCCACACAGTTGTTCACCCACTTTCCCCCACATCAGTGGGATGGGGAAGAGAGCTGGAAAGAAGGCAAAACTCGTGGGCTGACATAAAGACAGTGTAGTAGAACAGAAAAGGAAGGCAAAATAATAACAACTAAAAAAGAGTATACAGACAAGTGATGAACACTGTAATTGCTCACCACCCGCTGGTTGATGCCTACCCAGTCTCCAAGCAACAGGCCACTGCCTCCTAGCCAGCTCTCCCCAGTTTTTTTGGTCAGCATGATGCCATATAGTATGGGATATTCCTTTGGCCAGTTTGGGTCAGCTGTCCCAGCTGTATCCCTTCCCAGCCCTTTGTTCACCCCAAGCCTCCTCACTGGTGGGGTGAGAAACTGAAGAGTTGTTGGCTTGGTGTGAGCGCTACACAACAACGACTACAACATCAGTGTGTTGTCAGTATTATTCTCATCCTAAATCCAAAACACAGCACTGTACCAGCTTCTAGAAAGGAAGTAATTCTACCACAGCTGAAACCAGGACAGCCCTGTGAGGGGAAAGCAATCATTATAGCCCTTTATGATGCTCTAGAAATGACTAGACTGGAACGTCACAGTCCATAGGTGATTTTCATGAACTGATTCTTTTGATACGTGTTACTGGTAGGCTATTATAACGTTACATGTAGTCATCACGTTTAGCAGTTGAAAGGTTTTCAAGGAGGCATTGGGTTTATTTTCCAAAAGGCTTCAGGAGAATTGAGTAGCGAGACTATGAGATGAGCTGTAGGAGTGGAGAGCAAATGCTGTTCGAGTTGCTGACATCTCTAATGTGTACTCAGACTTGTTTCACATTTGGCATGCATTTTTTTGTTCTAGAGCTGATGCTAAAAAAGGTCAGGAAAAATATCTGTGGAGCTCCTTGCTAGCAGAGGTGGATTACACTGTTTGACACATGGGAAGTCAGAGGACCATGGCGAAGGCTGCTGCAGTTTAGGTGTGTGGTAACAGCTGTAACACCTGGATGAGTCATTGGATAACTTTCCTCCCCAGTGTTCTTTGAAAAACAGTATTGATACCAGCCTTCAGGAGAAGAATGGCATTGCAAGATGTCTTGCTAGTCTTAGCCTTAACTAATTTGGTAGATGTGTAATTTGTCTTTGTTTACTTGCAAATGGTTCAACTCTTCTTCCCAGAAGCAGGAGATGTTCTCACAGGTGTTTGGAAAATGGATTATTTTGAAAAATTCAGTGAAAGAATCCTGTGCTGTAACAGCCTGACTTCATTTTGCTTGTATTCATCTCTAAGAACTTCTTGAGTCCCTCATGTCCAACAGTCCAGCTCTTCCTTAGCAAGATTTGTTCCCCAGGGGTCTCGTTTAAGTTCACATGAGCTAAGGTGACATATCTGTAGGTGATGTGAAGTTGCCTTTCAGGTCAATTTGACAGTGCTCAGCTTTGGTAGAGTTTCAGGGAGACAGCACACCTGCAGCTGTCAGAAAGACAGGTCACTTTTGCCTCTTTGAGTGTTGAAATACTGATTTTTTTGTGTGTTTGTGTGAAAGCTCTACAGTTTGAAGAGGTGAGGAAACTTTTCCCCTGGAAGAGAGGCACATCTTCATTTCTCAGGGGATATGGGCCATGCTAAGAGCTTGCTGCTACCAAAAGATGATGATGTTTTTGTTGGAGTGTTTGGGTGTCTTACCTTGGGCCAGCTTGGTGGTTTGCTATGTGTGTGCATGGCTGACTCTCTAACTGGGTAGGAAAGCTATCCTGTGTACTTGTTTTTTCTGAGGTTGGTTTTCTTCTGGGTTAAAGGATAGGATCAGTTCTTGAGAGCATGTGGTGGGGCAACTGAGGTGAGGTGCTCTTCCAGGGAACGGAAGAGAAACGAGAAGAAGAATAGGTCCCATCTCTTTCAGTGGCAGCAAACTGCTGGGCCAGCTTGGCAGCCCAGCAATTTTTTTTTTTTTCTTTGTGGATTTCAAGAAATCTTATGGAGCTGCACAAGCAAGCAAGCTGAAGACTAGGCCTGGCTTTGTAGAGGGTCTCCAGAGCCTGCCTGTATTTGTAAGCTGTACCTGTTGAAGGGAGTTTTCTGCAATGTGTGGGGATTAACCTTGTGTTTGACCTCTTTGCTGCCCTGGAATGTGGATGAAAGTGATGTTGTCCTTAATTTTACTTCTTTTTTTAATAAAATGGACCTGTGTTGCTGGGTTGTTTTCTTAAAATGAATATGAAATATGTCAGTGCTAGGTGGGGTTTTTATTGAGCAGCTCAACTGTAACAAAAATGTTACTATTGCTCTTGTACATTTAAAGAAGATAAAAATAGCACCTTCACAGTTTCAGAAGATTAGGTAAGGTATGTGTAGCTGTATCTTATTATATGATCGTCGTAAAACAGAGCAACTGAGGAAGTAACTGGTAATAAATCCATCATTATTCATATTACGAGAAATAGCAAGCATAATAGCTGTTCAAACACCAGAGATTTGGTTGACTTGCTCTGAAACGTAGTGGTAAAACATACTTGTTTCAGACCAGTTACCAGCTGAAACGTTTTTTTTCCTGGAATGTCTCATTTGTTCCCAGTCTCAGAATCCTAGAACTGCCTGTGAGCTGGTTCAGCCATTCTGCTCTGATCAAGAAGGGCTTCTGTAGCCAAAGTCAAATAAAGGCGTTTGAGGTGAGTGCTCTGGTGTCTGCTAGGAAGTGGTCCCTGATGGCTGTGGGGCACATCTTGCCCATGAACTCCTGTGACTCTTGAGGGGCTGCCTTAGAGCTGCAATTTCTCAGCCGTGCTAAAGCTGGCCTGCTTTAGCCTGAAAAAACCCAAACCAGCAACCCTGCAGACTGAAAACCAAAATAAGTTATTCAGTAATTTCAGTTATTATTCTTGTCTGTGGTAGACATGGAATGATTTTGGGGGCAAGGTGGCATGTTGTGGATTTTCTTCATTTTATCAAACAGAGCTTGGGAAGGCCTGGAGTTCAGGTTCTTGGGTTCAGGATTGCACAGCAGTGACTGAGGTTTCTCTTCAGAAACATTTCTGAATAGTTTATAATTTTTATAATATAAGTTTAATAATTTTAGCACAAAAATGATTGAGTTTTGACTAGCTTAGTCTTTCTGGCTGGATACCAATTCCATTATATGTGTGCTCTTGGATGGATGGAGGAAGAGATCTTTTCTCAGCCTTTATTACAGGGACTTGCCTCATCCAGAAGCAGTTTCTGTCTCTTGCAAGGTCATGTGGAGAGTGACAAAGTGTATTAAATGTTCCCTCCATACCCTGTGATTTACTCTGAGCATTCTCTATCAGCTGCTGAATGAAGGTCAGGTCTTAGAACAAATGCTGCTCATAATGCTTCAGTTGCTTTGCATAGCTGTGTTCGGTTTTGGGGCTGTTGAGGTGAAGGAAGTAATGAATGAGCAGTAATTTCATGGGCACACTAATGTGGTTGCATACAAATAGCAAGTTTGTTCCTCTTCTCAGGATATCTGGCCAACTTGTATGCTTGCCTTCAGCCATGTCACATCTGTACTGACTTTGGCAGTGGTTCAGAGAAGACTCATCCAGCCAGAGAAGCATGCCTGGGACGAGTACTTTTTAAAATTTAATTGTTTTATTTATTTTTTTAAAGTGTGTAGGGACAGAAGCTTTCTTCTTGTGTGCAACTGCGGCTTGTCTAGAGTCAATGTTTGCCTACAGATCAGATTTTTGCCTAAACCTATGTTAGAGCCATAAATGGTTGCATTGTGTGGGCAATGATGCTTTCATCCAGTACCTGGTCTTAGTCACTTCTTCCTGCCAATACCCTCTAATTCTGCAATTGTAGCTCTGTGAAACAAAGCAAGGAAGTGTGTGCTTTGTGTGAGGAGCTCAAGAACTCTTTAAATCCTGACTTACCATCTTGAAAGCCTGGAGGTTTCCAAGGTAGAACACACACACACATATATATGTACACACAGCCCTTTTATAGTGTCTGAGAGAGGTGTATCTCCTCTGCAGTTCAATGCATGTTACATCCAACCCTTCTTTGGAATCCCTGGGACCTTAGGATGAAGCCTTTCAGCCAGCATGGTGTATGCAGGGCTGGTTTGTGATGAAGTTGTGAATGGGGCTGGGGGGCTGCTGGGCTTGGTGGTAGTGTGGAAGCTTTGCAGGGCTCTGGCTGTGCGTGGAGCTGAGAGGCTTGGAGGAGGCAGCTTCAGGTTAAGTCTTCGTATAGTCTTCTGGGATCCTTTTAGTAGTGCTGTAACAGGATAACTCAGGATACCTGACACCTTAGCCATGTCAAATGAGGTCCCTAGAAAACTAAGGGACTGAAAGGTTTTATTAAAAGTGATTTTTGCCCAAGATGCTGTCTCTGAAGTCCAATAGCAGTTTGAAATTTACCAAATAGTCTAGGTAACTTAAATGAATTTTAATGACTTTCTGCCACTTTTATTAGAAGAGTCTCTTTACAACATTGTTGCTTTAAGTGCAGCCTGGATTGCAAATGTTCTATTTTATCAATGGTGATGATTTTGTAGCGTGGCAATAATCTTCCTAAAGATTTGTGCGGTCAGTGAAGAAGTAACAGGATTTGTATAAACTAAAGCAGAGCAATCTGAAGTAGCTGTACCCTAAAACTGACCTAACCTATGAAGCTTTGAATTATCATGTCATCTTCCACTGGGAAACACCATGAAATCTCCTGCCCTTTTGCATGCTTTAAGAAAGAATCGAGCCATCCCATTATTAGGGAGGAAAAACTGAATACAGACTAAAGATCTAAAATTTATCTAAGAATGTAAATGAAGGCCAACTGAAAATGGTTGGATTTTTTTTTATTGTGATACATACTGAAAAAGAAATATTAGAAACCATTTCAGTTTGTTTTTTAGCATTTGCTTAGCAGTTTCTAAGTGACCTCTCTGCTCATATGTGTGTTTTGTAGCATTGGGAGGGGCGAGGGAAAGCTGCTTTAAAGGAGAGAGTTTAGGAGCCATGCTGAGAACCTAGAAGAGAAGGCACAAAGAAGGGCAATATTGATGCAACTCAACTTTTTCATCCACTTGATCTTTTGGAGTTCTTTTCCCTTGTCATAGTGCATCCACTTCTCAGCAGTGTGAGAGGAGAGGGAATCAAACTGACTTCTACAGGCATGTGTGTCTTTCTAGTGTGATATGGAGAAAATGCGAAGTAGGCTGCACCCCCACCCTCCTCTGGTGAAGATGATGTGATGGGTGGGGGAATGTCTTAACTCACAGCATGGCTAAATCGTGGCTCTGAAAATGATTACTGATATGATTATCTTTTTGGAGTAATGCTAACACTTTCTTGGAGCTGCTGTGAGGCATCTGTATGAGAAAAGCCTGCAGTTTTTGGTGGATGTGTTTTGCCTGTGTGATGGTTGTATCACTCTGTTTCTGCTCCCACGTCCCAGCTCGTGGAAGTTAAATTCTCTGAGATGATGGCTTCTCCAAAGGTGGAGGAAGTGTTAGGAGAAAAATGGGGAGAGAAGGAGTATTTATACCGCAACGCATAGTAAACATCCCACATGTGATACAGGTAGCTAAGTCGTGTCTAAAACTTGGCCTGGCTTCAGTCCTGGTCTAAACCACAAGTATTACTTTTGAGTGGATGTTTATGTGCCATGTCCTGTGGCCTGGTGGCTGTTTGGACAGCCGGGGATTCCAGGGATAATCACGTGGTGAGGCACCTGAGCAAAAATGCTTCTGCTGAGTGCAAACATGGCACAGTTGAACCCCATGAAATGGCAGTGTGTGCTTACCTTTCTTGGCTTCAAGTGATTACACCTATTGATTTTTATCTTTGAAAACCATTTTATTTTTTCTTCTGTTTTCTGGCCTTTCACTCTTTAGGAGTGACTAGTGCTTTGCCTTTGCGGACTGTCAGCCTCATGCTCCAAGATCCCAGTATCTGCAGTTGTAAATATGCAAAGTGGAGAGCAGAGGGTCATTCTTGATGGAGAGGGATGGGCACATGGGCACAGCCACTGATCCTGTAAATCCACAGTGGGTCCCTCCCATGCACAGAAACCTGATCTTAACTCCTACATCTTCCTTAGCTGTGATATTTACATATAATTCCTACTTCTTAAAACAAGAGGGAGTTGGATCTAGTCAGATTTGAGGAAAACTGCATGAGCTAGCTTTATGAATATTTATCTCTGCATCAGCATCTTACTCAGGGATATTCAAGAAAAGATGACAAATGACTCTCTTTTTGACATGCACAATATAAAGCAAATGCAATTTCAAAGCCTCCCTTAAGCCTCTGTGGCATGCTTAAATATCTTCCAGTTGCATGGTTAAAGGCTGAAATAAGTCTTGTACCGAGGAGTGCTGGATTTGGGAGATCTGTGAAATGCCTATCTCCAGCTACTTCCATTGATGCAAATGGTGGAGGTCAAAGTGGGGAGGGAGGCTGGAGAGAGAAAATTGGCTGACTAAGATGATAGTGCTTGCAGTTATGTCTAATTAGAGTTCATTTCCTATAGATATTCCCAGAGGTTTTGCATAGTGAGAACAAATGCAGTTTGGAGTACATTGGTGCTCACAGTCCATGAGCTAAAAAAAAAATTGAAGGGATTGAGGTTTTGTTGGTTACCCCTGCCCCCCCGAACTTCCAGAGATGCTTGCTACTGGGTTAGTGCTAGTGCCAAGCTGCAGAGTGATAGGATTGCACCTTGCTGACTCCAGTTAGTTGTGCTGGGGTAGCCATGTATAGATTATTATCTTCCATCCTCTTCTGCAAGAAGAAATTTCTCTGTTCCATGTATCCTTCAAGAACCTGACAGGTGGCGGAACCATGAGATTTTGATCTACAGCTTGTAGACTGAGGCTAAGCATTAAAAAATACACATAGATGTTACAGTCTAAGTGGTGTTTCTGCTATTTGTCCTTTAGAATGACACTGAAGAGCAACATTCGTAGTTCTGAGGGTATGGCCCACGTGCCTCTCTGTTGTCAGGCTCTGGTTTGTTTGTAGTGTTAGGACAGGGCTGGATCTGTGTATCAACAGAGGCAAGTGCCTGTGTTAGACTTCTTTAAAAGATACTTTTAACACCTAAAGTTTTAACTTGGTTGGGATTTTCTTTTTTTTTTTTTTTAGGACGTTTCAGCCCTGAAGATTACAGTTGATATGCAGCTTGTTGGTATTCTCATTTTGGGTAGTGTGCTTTGAAGAAAGAGAGGAGACAATGCATCTGTTAAGGTTATTTTTCTTGTAGCACAGTGCTAGATCTGGAGAGGAGGCTTTGTGCAGGTCAGCTACTCAACGAAAAGCTGGAGTGTAGGTGTGTTTCTGACAGCAGCTTGGTGGCAGCGGTTGGGGGGAAACTGCTTATTCCTCTCATCTTGGCTGTCGACTCACTGGGTTTTTTTCCCCCCTTATCAATTTTGACTTTGTGCTTCTCTTTTATCTTTTCCCTATGCCCTAACTCCACCCAGTACAGTAATGTTTTCCTAAATCTTTGCTTTTTAAACCTTTCTGTTTCTCCATGCCCACAATTTTCAGAAGAACATATTATTCCCTCTTTCTTTGCAGCAGGCTTTCATAGATTTGAAAGATTTCATCATGACCCTTACTTTTGCTTCTTTTGGCTGAGCTCCAGTTAATTCTGTTTTTTCTTTTTTCCTCCCAGATGTCATGTTTTTCTAATTCTGTGATGTTCCTATTGCTTTTGCTTGGATCCTTTCCAGTTGATCTTTTCTGAAATTTGCTGAAGATTGGGTACAGCTTCGTGCTGGAAGCTTTATCAGCCACAAGTAGAGCAGAACTGGTGCTTCATGATTCTCACATATGTTCCTCTATACATTCCTCTATGGTATTTGCCTCTTTCTCAACAAAGAATTTTCTAGTTTCTAAAACTTGCTTTGAATTAAGTCTTCCAGCAAGCTGACTGCTTTAAGTTAGCAGCTTTCCCAAGTTTAATGAGTGTCGTTTTCTCCTTCATTATCTAGATCATTAGTGTTAGAATAGTGTGGGACCAGGGCAACTCTCTGCAAAGGTTATTCAGTATGTCAGGCTGTTTTGTGAGTATTTCAATTTTTTTTGATGTTTCAAGCAGATGTAAGTCAGTGCAGTTGCCCAGTCACTTTCAAATCTGCCATAAGATGACTGTTTGCATTGATAACAGTATGACAAAGTTTTCTTATCTTTTTGTAAGAATGCAGTTTGAATCTTTTGATGTGGTTTCACTAATGTCAAGATTCAGTGTCTGCTGCTTCTGTGCTCCTAAAATACATTATTCTGACATAGTAGGATGTTGAGTTGGTTTGACTTGGCTTATACATGAACAACCAATTTTTGTTGAGTTCAATCTTTTATTTTCTTCTTGGTGCTAGCAGATGGGTTTAATGGCAAATGTGTGAATTAAGCAACAAGTATAATTCTTAATGTTTTTCTTTCCACTCCTTTCTGCTCCCACTTCTGTAAGAAATCACTGCCATTCTTCAGCCTCTGCTACCTTGTCAATCCACTATTGTCTTTCAAAAATAACTGCTAATGATGTGAAGCTTTAAAAAAAATCCAGACTGTTCAATTCATTACTGAGTTTCATGAAAACCAGCTAATTTGAGAGAAAGTTGATTTATCTATTTTTTTTTTTTGTCTTGTCTCTCCTATCATCACTAGTAATAGTTTGGGGTTGTTGTTGGGGTTTTGTTTTTTTGGTGGTTTTTGTTGGTTGGTTGGGGTTTTTGGGGTTTTTTTGTTTTGTTTTTGTTTTTTGTTTTGATCTTGTTACCTGTAGCTTTTTTGAGAAAATGATGAGTTGACTGACCTTTCCCTTAATCATTATTTTATTGCTGTGGGATTACAGAATGAGTTTTTGATGTCTCTTGTTTCACTTTCACTTATTTTGGTATTGCAATAATTGTCTGCAGGCTATTGCTCTTTTAGTGGAGTGCAGATGGGTGGACTTTGCCTGACCTCTCTTCCTAGCGAGGCAGACAGACTAACTGTTGCTTGCTTTTTGTCATATATGGGCAGCAGCAAAACTTAAATATCTTGGGTCTGAGGATTAACTAAAAGCTGAAGATGAGAGAGAATGAACACTCAGTGGCAGAAGGCTCTCTTCAAATACAAAGCAAATTCTTTCATCCAGAATCAATATACTGAAATGGTTAAAGGGCAAATGCCAAAAGGCTGAATTTTTGCCTCAGCTTTTTTGTCAGACTTGGGTTTGAGAACGACTTTTAGTTGGTGCCCCTGATCAGCCCAGCCGCAATTCAGAAGCCATGAAATGTTTTATATATGTTGCTTCTGCTACTGTCTGAGATTAGAATAATTGAAAATAGAAAGTACTGAAATATACTGATGAACCCAAAATGACTAGATAATGATATGATAAACTAGAGGCTTAGTCTTGTGTCACCACCAGATCTAGAAGCATGTTGGATAAGGGGATGTTGACAGAGTGGAGAGAGTGAACAATGCTAATGCTGTTCACAAAATAAGAACCCTTCTCAAAAGGAACGTACAGTTTCAAGAACAGATGGTCTAGTGGTAATAGAGACTAACAAATTTTTGTTGGCTGGCAGCCGTCTTTCAGGTTAGGATTTTGTCTTTGAAGCTCTTTCATAGAGTTGACTTCCTTGCTGCAAAGTACTTGGTAAAAGGACAGAGTAAATTCCTCCTGGGAACTTGTTCTTCCTGGTCTAACAAAAACGAGATTACAGTGGAAGGACAGGGTGAGGGATAGTCAGCTCACGGTAACAGGTAGGCTTTGTTGGAGCAGCCTATGGATATTTTGGATTTTGTTCTGCTCCCTGCACTCCAGAATTAGCATGCTGCAGGACGGTTGTCACCCCTGTGATGGAAGGTGGGAAGACTGACTTGGAAACATGCACAAGTCTTGCTTTGATCATCTCATTTCTTCTGCAGAAGAAGCATATTGTTTGTGAGACAGAGCTTACATAATCCTCCTTCTGTGGTGTGTGTAAACATATTTAACACAGGCCTTTTGTTTCTTGACTAGTTTAAATTTAATCCATAGTGTGTGTGCAGTGTGGAAGGGGACAGAAGAGGGGTGAGTTAGAGTGCATTTTGGATTTATCCTGTCCTCCAGTAGCCCAGAACTTGTATGGACTCAAACCAAGCAAAATGGAGATAAAATGACCCCATTCTTATCTTCTATCTGTGCCCTAAAAACAAACTGACTTGTCTCTAACTAATCAGTGGTATTGCAGCCCTCAGTCTTTCCTTGCCGGGTTGATTCTCTTGCTGCACAGTAGCTGGGAGAGAGGCTTTAAATGCAGAATTAGCATGCAAGCCTGTGCCATTTTTGGCTGGCTGTTTAAAGTCTTTAAAGTCACCCACTAAAGACAAGACAGAAGAACAAACGTTGGCCTGGGTATGTGGCATGTGTGTTCTTGTTTAATATCGGAATTTCTGGTATGGCCAGGGATGCATGCCAGCTTTGGCAGTACAGGGCACAGTTCAGATACTTAAGTACTGTACTAAAAATAACAGGGCTATTTTAGACTGGGACCCAATTAGGGAGAGAATAACTTGTTGCTCTGCAATCAGTAATCTGAAGTAGCAGGCAGGCTGCAATGCGCACGTAAACTCGGCTGTTTTGCTTGTGGAGTTGCCAGTTTTGACACCGCTTCCTCACTGTTTTCCTTAGATGCTTTTCCAGAGGTTAAAAAAAAAAAAACAACCAAACCACAAAATACCCCTCCTCTTAAGGCAGGCTTTATGTGCTTTAGTTCACGTTTCGATATTGCAGTGTTTAATAGCATTACAGCTCCTAATCCGCCAGTGCTGGCTTGGGAAATTCCTAGAAGGCAGAGAGCGGGAGGTGAGGAGCGCTGCTCTCCCTGACACAGTGGGTGAGCTTCTGTCTGCCCCACAGAAGGGCAGTGAGGGTGAATCTGGGCAGTCAAGGAGCAGAGGGACTGTTTGAACACAGTTGCTTTTCCCTTGGTTTGCCTCCTGGGGATGGAGGAGAAGGGAGTATGGTTCCCAAAATTTGTTGCTGCTGCTGGTGCTCACTTTTCTGTGTCAAGAAGTACAGTGAAAATAACTTGCACATTTAACCTCCTGAAACAAAGCATTACTTTACACTTCACTAGTTTCTCTCTGATGGTTTTATTTTTGGTGATGCTGCTGGCTGCCACCTTCTATTAGATTGCTTGGATTTCAGTGAAGCAAGTTGGAGGAATCTGAATTTCTCAGTGTACGTTGTGTGTGGGGTGATGGGGAAGGGGCAAGCGTGCTCCAGCATCCAAATCCTCTGGTCTTGGAGGGCTTTCAAGTGAGTGGCTGCATCTGATCACAATTTTCTGCCACTGATCAGAGTGGGGTTGTGGATGAGGGAATGCTTTATGGAGCCTTATGCAAATGCTGTGTTGGATAGACTTGAGCTGATGCTCGAGATGAAAGCGAAATGCACCTAAAATTTCTATATTTGTAGATGTCTTTCTAGCATGCTATTTTGAGAACATGAAAAAGCCAGAATCTTTCTGGTGTTGTGACTCTTATGCTGTTTTGAAAGTAGCTCTACATTTTTTTTCAAAATAAAAAGCTGATAAGAGGTGCTCAAGGCTTTGTTCAGCTGTGGTCTCTTAGTAGCCTTCAGTATGATGTTGGCCTTAAATTGTGATTTTTGGGAGGACTTAATCAGGTTTCCTTAATCATGCAGAAGTCATGTTCTTTGAAACCTTAGATTTCAATTTGCTGTTGTCCTGGACTGAAATGAAAAGGAGGGGTCTTCCTAGATGCCCATTATGAAAATGGCACCTTTTGTATTCAGTGCTAAAATGCATCGCATCATGGATGTAGTAAACTCCCAGGGAAGTAGTGGGAGAAGCACTTTGGCGAAGCAGATCACGTTGTGTGTTGTAGAGAGCCGGCATTTAGGCATGTGCTTGTCAACTTGTGGGCTGCATGTATTCTACCTTCTGCATACTGCAGCAGCCTGCAGGACTTGCTGTTAAAAGTAAATGTTACATGGAGGATGCCTAGCAACTGTAGTTTTTAGGTCTGTGCCAAATAGTTAAAGGTGCAAATCTGCTAGATTGGTGCAGTGTTTTCTGGAGGATGCAGTGTGGCAGGGCTGAGGTGGTGCTTCAGCACCGCGGCAATGTGGCTGTCCCTCCAGCGCTCCTTCACCACCATCTCCGTTAGGTTAATGTCCAGCGCCCACGGTTCTCAGCCAGGAATATTAATTAAAAAAGAAAAATGTTGATTCGAATTGCAGTTGCTCAGGTAGAAAGCCTGCAAGGAGTTTTTCTCTGCTTTTAGACCCTTCTGCTTCATGGTGAGCTGTGCTGCAGTTATCTGGAGTGTGCACATCTATTACTATCATTGCTATCCCTTATGAGCTGTCTCTGGTGCTTGCCTAAATTATTATTATTTTAACACATTCATAAATCCAGTCACCCCATGGAGAAGATTTTAGTGTTTCCTATCGATTTCAGATTTTTTTAATTTTTCTTTTGAGAGGGAATGCTTATTCTCTGGGCACTTTTTCTGTGTCCTCTGTAACTGACTCGATGTCTGCCTTCTTTTCCCTCAGCTGTCTCTTTTCTGTGCCAAATGATCCAGGACTGTTAGTTTCTGCTTTAGGAATTCCTCTTCTCTGTACTCTTTCTAATTCTGTTTCACCCTTTCAATGTCTCAACAGCCCACAGTTTTCAAGAAGTGGGTGTGCCCTGGCTTTAATGACTTGTCATGATTCTGCTTTGCTTGTAGCTGTTCCTTGATTCTTAATACTGTATTTCTTTGTGAGGTATTGTCTGTTTTCTTTTCCTCCCCTCCCTCTTTCCTCTAAGATGATACTTCAAACAAGTATCTGACTTCAGACTCCTGACACTTACTTCTGTGGTACACACAGGCAGGGTTATTCTTCTAGCGCATTGGCTTGAGTTGGTGGAAATTAAATCAGTGTTGCCCTTCTGGCTACCCATTTGCCTGTGGTCATCAGATCATTCTGCTGTGCTTTGCATGAAGCTCCAGCTCTGGATGAACACACCATACTGCTGGCAAACTTCGTGTCACCTCCCTGGTTGTCACATTTCAGAGGGCTTAAGGATATGTTGAAAACAATGGCCACTGTGGTAGTTCTGTAGACTGCTTGTATGGAAAAAAGCTCCATGTTTTCCTACCTTTAACTGTTGCCCTTTGGCTGGATGTTAAGGGGGGAAGCACTCCTGCAAGGTGCAGCAGCTCAGGTCCTTTTAAGAGTCTCTAGGGTTAATGTTGACATGTGTCTCATTTATACAGTATCATAAACCTTGGGTAGACTTAGGTCCTAACTTCTGCAGGAGCTATACTGACTCTTGCTCGTGCTGTCTTACTGATTATTCATGTCTGTGTTATCTAGTTTTAGCTAGCTCTTCCAGAAAAGAAGTTTCTTCCTGATTTTTAAGTTCCCTGGATTTACCTTGAACTCATTTCTAAAAACTGATATAATTTAGCATCTTTCATGCTATGTCCAAATCCCTTTAGTTACAACAGGGTATGTACAGCAATTAACAGCTTTGGTAGTTTGATGTTTTCCTTTAGAAATCTTGACTGAATTCTTTCCATTGTGCAATTTATAGCAGTCTTTTAATGCTGCTCTTAAAATGTAATCTGTGAGTGGTCATTTAGTATACGTGGTGCCTGGTTGGCTTATGTATTTTGACTTTTTTTAATGAACAAATGTAGTATCTCTTAAGGAACTAAAACCAAAACAGTCCTTACCTTTTCCTTCTGTCAAGAATCCTTGAAGATGTTTGCAGTTAAGGTGAGTTTTGACATGAGGGGTTGGGGAAGGACTTGATTTCCTATATGTTGCAGCAGAGCTGGTAGCTGATGCCAGTCTAGTCGGGTTTTGGGTTAAGTTTTGTGCACCAAGTTCACTCCAGGCATTTGCTTGAAGGCAACCATAAACATGAAATTGATCACGCTCCTGGCTTCTGGGGCTCCTGCCTTAGGTTATAGGGCAAGCCTGTTACAGCATCAGTACATCCTGTGTTTCATTTCTGCACTTGTGTCCCTCCTCTGCGTTGCCTGGTCTCAAATTACTGGGACACCAAGTTAACGTCTTCGAGTACACTTGGCAGAACAAAGTCAGAGGAATGTACTTCTTGGTTAGAAAACTCAAGTCTCCAAGTTCTGCAGCAAAAAGATGCATATAAAATTTCCACACCTGAGTAAGAAGTCGGGCAGGCTTCCCACTAGCAAAGGAAAGGACTCTGGAAGCTCTCATGTATCTTTTGCAATGTTTCTAGCACATAATTAAATGCTGCTTTCTTGTCCAGTCTGAGAACTTGTTTATGGAACCTAATATTTCCCTGTGAAACTCAACACTTTGCTTCTTATTACTACAGCTTTAGTGATGCTCAGTGAGGTGGACAGGGTGCTTTGTGGATCAGCTGTTTCAGGCGTCGTGAAGGCTAAATACAGCACTTCCTTAGCTGGCACTTGGAAGCTTCACCCGTTCCCGGGGAGGGGGAAGAAATGTCAGTGTCAAGGCTTGACCCTGTAGCAGATGCATCCTTCAAAAAAATAAATAAACCAGCTGAGTCATTCGTTCATTCTTTTTCTTCCATGCTGTCGGCCAATCCCAATACCCTTGTATTTCACACAGGAGGGAGAAGGCAGACAATACTGTCTTTTATTATTCATACCCTGCAGCTCACTATCTTCTTCACAAAATACGGGTGGCGTCTGTCTGTCTCCACTTCATGGGAAAGATTAACAACAATTAAGGTCAGCAATTAAGGTTGTGAAAACCTTTGAATAACTGCAACATCTGTTCTTATACTAGAATAAATGAAATAAAGCTGAGGCTCTAATTGCCAAGAGAGTACTTGCTCATATCTGTTTTGTAATTGTGGGCTTGTGAAATTCATGTTGTTAGCTGGTCCTTTGCTGGCCGGCATCACTGGTCAGCAGTCAGTGCAAACTGGCACTCTTCAGCCAAGAGCCACATGCTGAAAGTGAGAGTGCAGGATGAGAAGTGGGAATTGTGTGTAAAGTGTGGGGCACTGTGGCAGTGGGGGTCAGGTGGTTCCTGAGACGCCTGTGGGATGTCGTCAGCCCCTTACCTTGGGCACAGCAGTTGATCCCCTGATCTTCCCAGTCCATTTCAATGTCAAATAGAACTGTTTTTCCTAAACCGCTCTTGACTCTGACTGGTTTTACTCTTACTTTGAGACAGAGCAGGGTTGTTGAGGGGAAGGTCACCATTTCTCAGCTGACTGTTTTTTCCATAAGCTCAAATTGGATGGCAAGAGAGCATATGAGTGTTCTGAGATGGACGTTTCTAGAAGTGGTATTTCCAGTGCTGCCTCAATGCCTGACTTGTATCAGAAAAAAAATTTACAAATTAAAGAAAGCGAATGTCCTGAGCTTCAGTTAAGAAGCTCAGGTAAGGCCATTTTGGTATAAAAGAATGTTCCTTGAATGGAACATTGAATGTCTGATGAATGGAATAGAACATTCCAATTGGAAGGCGCCTATAGTGACCATTCAGTCCAACTGCCTGACCATTTCAGGACTGACCAAAGGTCAGAGTGTGTTTTTAGGGGCATTGTACAAGTGCCTCTTAAGTGCTGACAGGCTTGGGACATTGACCACCTCTCTAGGAAGCCAGTTCCAGTGTCTGACTACCCTCTTGGTAAAGGAAGTGCTTCTGTGCATCCAGTCTGAACCTCCCCCGACTCGGCTGTGAACCATTCCCACACATCCTCTCACTGGATATTGGGGAGGAGGTTTCTGGTAACGAATGACACTTTACTTAATTTTGTCTGACTGTACGGGGTGTTTTCTTAACTTGTCTGCAGAGCAAATGATCAGCGGGGTTATACTTTCCATCCAGAGAATGAAAACTTGAGTGCTGCTCGAGTGCCAGGAGCTGAAGCCTAGTCCTTCTTGGCACATGTGGCCTCCGCAGAAGGAACTGCTTGTGTTCTGACTTGGCGCAAAAGCAGAGTGATTCTGCGCTTTCCAGTTGTCTTTTCTGGTGTGTTTAAAAGTGGATCTCATTAGGCATTTAAAACTTAAAAGATTTAACCTGCCTAAGACAGAAATCTGTATAAAGACTAAGGGATCTATCATCAAAGTCTGGTCAAAAACCAGCCGTGTCTTTCTGGCCCTTAGACCATGGGAGCAATTCAGGTGCTTGTTTCCTGGTGTGCTCAACATTTCTCCCTCCCCATGCACTGGCAGTGATTTTCTATAATCCTGAATTTCTTTACTTGAGCTGCAACATCTTTTCTGACCAAGTGCTGCTGCTTGCTGTCATGGGAAAAATTATATCTGTGTCATTCCTGCCGCTTGCTTGTCTCACTGAGACTGACTGGGGTGCTGCATTAGGCAATGTGTTGTTGCATTTCTGCAGGAGCAGAGTATGAGGGTGTGCCTGTAGCTTAAGAGACAACACTAGGAAGTTCTGCAGCTGGGAGCTTCTCTGGGAACAGTGGCTATCATTGCCCGCCACAGAGAGAAGGGCACTTCTGTATGGAGCAGCCTTCTCAAACCTGACTCTTGAGAGGCATCCAGCTTCAGTGAACTTCTCCCTCTGTCTTGTGTTTTGGAGAGAAACTTTTTGGTTTTGTATCATGAGGAGGTTGTCATTTAGTTAAATGGGAGAGTCCTTATGGAAATTGTGCTGCTCATTTTAGGCTATTGACTTATACGAGTTACTGGACTGGAAAAGATGCATAGGCAAAGATGTTGCAGGAAACAAATGTGATAGTTTCCAAGCCATAGTGTAGTTTATCTAAGACCAGTAATGCCATAAAGAGGAGACAATATCGGGCATTGGTGGCAAATTCTGTGGTACTGCTGTCCATTTGAAGGAGATGGGGAATATTACAAGCTAGTGATTGCTGAGATCTGTAAGCCTCAGAGCATTAGGTGAAGGGAATTTTCTCCCTCCTCCAGTGACAGAAAGTAGCATGAAAGCCTGTGGGAGGTATTTGTGTAAAACAGGCAGTTGTGTGAAGCCATCTCTTCATGCAGAGCTGGTTTTTAATAAAATAGAACCGCTAATTAGCGAGGCTGAAATGAAAATCGAGACTTTTCTGATGCATCTGTCAAATTGATTGTATTAATGATGAGCGAATGCTTTTATAGATCAAAATACAAAGTAGTAAAAAACCATTTTTGAATTGTTATTTCATCAATTAACAGCAGCAATTAGAAATTCAAATTTTTGATATTCACAGAGGCTTTTGCAAGAGAGCTCATCTGCTCCTTTGATAAATGCTTTGTTTTATTACACTGCAGTGTATTTTGGGAGGGGGAGAACTTTTTGGAAGAGCAAAGTGCGAACAAAATCTCTGCCTCAAACAGCAAAAGAAATTCAGGGAAGAGAACTTGAGAGCTTTTATTTTTCACGAGGATGACTGAGTTCTGCCATGTCATCTTGCATTCCATGCTGCTGCTAAAGAATATCTTCATCTGTTTATAGAATTCACATGCACATGTAAGTGCATGTGTGTAATGTATGTGTACAATATATGTGTTATACACACATACACACTGAGTGAAATTAAACCCTAAAAGTTGCTGGGAGAAACTGAAGCTTTGTCAGGATTGACCTCTGCAGTACAGAGACCTAAAGTCTGGGCATAGTGCATGACTGGTCTGGCATAATTGTCAGTCTTGTCCAGAGGTGCTGAGAGTTTGAAGTTTGGATGCTGTACACTGGGAGGGGGATTCCTCTGGCTGGTTTTGTGTCTCCAGATCGTGGATGGCTACATCTGAACCAGTTTTCTAAATTCCTGTTGTTGTCAATGGGAAGAACCAGGTGCTCCAGTGGTGTGCTTCACTGAATTGTATAGGTTGTAAGTGGCTTCTTGAGCTCATCTCAGGCAAGCCCCAGCTTCCTCTGACATCCAGATAGCTGCTGTGCAATGAGACAGGCTGCACATCAGGAGAGCCTGTTTCTCCTCCCTGACTGGTGTGGCAGTGCAGGCGTGTACGCTTCTCCTGTACACATACCACCACCACCACCTGGGGTATGTGACTGCCTTCGTATCCTGTAATAGTGCTGTGGTCAGCTCTCTGCGCAGCCTGGATGTTGGTTTGCTTCTGTGGGCAGTGTACTCCAGGCCTATAAAACGATGCTGTGTGTGGGGACACTTAGGCGCTGTCTTCTCCCTCCTTTCCACTGCCGCCAGTACCAGTTGGACAACTTTGGAGGTGGGAGAATGCAGATGGGACCTGTGTGTGGGTTCCAGGCTTGGAGTACGGGTGTTTTGTGGGTTAAAGCACATCGGTACACAGGGAAGGCACTACATCTGGAGCCTACACCCATGGAGAACAAGTGTTCCCCTTGGGTAGCCCCAGAGTCTGAAGGTTAACTAGGAATGTTCCTTGTTTAACGCAGATCTAGTTAACCTTCAGTGCTGGGGATATTCACCATTTCATACCTCTGTTAAACAGCCTCATAAGGCCTGAAACAGCAGATTTCCTTCATGGTACTCTGCAAATACAAGGAAGTAGCTCTTAATGGAGGTGGCTTGGCAAAATATTCTAATCAAGTTATTTGGCCTGCTACCCAGCCTTCGATATGTAATCTTTTGGTACTGCCAAAATACCATTCTAATTAAGTTGACATAGTCTATGAAGCCTGGGTGGTATTACTTCAGCTTTCTTCCCAGTGCTTTCCTACACTGCGTTTTGAAAGGGTTGGTGGAAGCTGTGACACTTGCAACCTCACCGTAGTCTTCATTAAGCTGGGATTTTGGTCACCTTGTGACCTTCAGAATCAAAGGAAGAATATTCTTTCTTCCTCTCTGCAGGTACAAGTTAATAGCAATAAATAAGTGTTCACTAATGCACAAGAAACATGTGATCAGTTGGCCAGATTTCAGCTTTGTTGAACATTAGCCCTTCTAAAAAATATTAACCTATTATGTAGGTTTATTTTCTGTTTTGTTTACACTTATTTGAAAAAGCTACGCCCTGTTTGTCCCAGGGTGGTATTATATTTGCAAGTAGGTCAGCATAGTCGTTTTTGAGATGTCAGCTTGAAACTGTTTTTCAAGGGCTAAAACACATAAGAGGGTAAGAGATTTTTGCATTGCCAATATCCTATATTTATTTATTTATAGAAATTCTTAGCCTGTATTCAAGAATAGAGCACCAGTAACATTTGTGTTCTGAAAGTCGGCACTGATTGCCTGCTGCTAACCATAAGCCACTCGTGGATTTGAAGCTTGTGTGTTGCATAATGCCAGCAAATGCATTTGAGATTACAAAATGGTCTCTTTGCTCTAAGAAGAGATTGCTGTGATTTGTTAGTGAGGCAGCGTTAAAGTACACGTGGGGTATCTGTGACATCAGTATCTTAAAAAGCAGGTTTTTTGCAGTTGGGCGAGCTCTGGCACTGCTGGTGCTTCATTGCATGGGAGTGAATGAGTGCAGTCTCCAGACTGGGTACAGTTTTTTCATGTTCCAGTCAATCAAGGGTGTACGTATTCCTCTAATTTCTGTGTGTTATCCCTTGCACTTCTTTATTACAGCCCTCTTGAAGAGACAGGATTTTCTGTTCATCTCAAGAGCAGCACAGTGTTGGTTGGAGTTGCCTCCTTGCACTCTTTGCAACTAGAAGCAGAGTTGGTCTTTGCCTGCTTGCTTGGGGTTGATGTAGTCCAGGGCTCTTCTGGCTCTGTTGAGTTATCACTTACAAGTCATTCTGTGGTAACCCTTACCCTGCTGTGCAGGAGAGGTAAAAGGGGTTTGCTTGTTTATTTTTGCTACCTGCTACTGTTACTTACTCTGGTGTCTTTGTCGGAATTGTTTCAACAGTTGAATTCTTTAGACTGGATCATGTTTGGGAATAGTTACCACAAAATTATTTGGAGGGTGAGTTAACGTAGTGTTGATGCTGGGGGATGCACTTCTGCTCACAGAATGTTGTTTGTTTGGTTTTTTTTTTCAGAGGCTAAGCAGAAAGTCTTTCTTTTGACTGTTCTAATCATACAAATGAGGTATACTGAGAGTAACCTGCTGACTTAAGTGTACCTCTTATGGTATCTCAGAAAGATACCATCTTAGTGAGTAGCTTGCAGTTTGAATTGAAATGTCTAAACTTGCTTTCTAGCTTCAACCATTTATATGGGATGAGACTATGTAAACAAACCAGTGCTTATTCATGAACATAAATCACAAATAACTGTAAAAGCCTCTGACAATTGATTTTCTTCAAAAACATAAACCTTGATGTCTAAATAAAAGCTTCTGATAATCATAGTTAATAACTCTTCCAAAAAAATCTTGTACCAAGAGAACAGCAAGTGATACATGTACAATTACTGTGTTAACTATCAGTATTAAATCCTATAAATTGTCTAAGTAAAAACCCTAATGTCTGATGTCATTGATCCACAATAATGAAGTTTTAAATCCAGGAAAAGTATTTTAACCCACCTGAAAACCCTGGAGAGCAGGAGAGACCCTAAGGTGGGATGTGAATGGTATTGATAGATACATGCTTGTAGCTTTCTGTGCACAAGTGTGTGTTGGTTTTGAAGTCAGCCTTATGGTCAGCCCTCTGTAGCCAGCATGGTGCAACAAAAACTAGCAAGTTCTTTGAGAAGCTACGGAGCCCCCTGCATAAAGATCCAAGTAAAGAAAAATAGGCTGTGAATAATTGTAATGATTGATGAATGCATTATTTGGATGAAACAAGCTTAAAATGCTTGAAAAACAGATCAGTAGGTCATGTGATAGGAGATTGCCTTTTGTTGTTTGTTTCTTTTTTTTTTTTAAATATCTTTGTCTTTTGCATCAGCCAGGAGAGGAAGAAAGGTTTCTGCATGCTTTGGAATATTCTCCTCCAAAAGGAAGGAGTGTTGTAGAGCAATAAGGGAACAGAACCTGGGAACAAGGCATCCTTGCTGCAGATTGCTACTCTATGAATTTAAAAGTCTCTCTATCAAACCTTTGTATATATATTTCAACCTATTATCTCTCCTAACTTTTGTCAGGAGGCTGTAAAAGTAACAGCTGAGGAGTGCATGCTGCTGTCTTACCACTTTAGTAAAGGCAAGTTGAGTCTGGTAGATCTTTCCAATGGATGTTTATGGAGAGGCATGCAGATTAAACTATGGTTTCAAACAGAATCTGTAATGATCTGACTTTCTTAAAAAAAAAAAAAAAGGCCGTGTGCAAGGATGATGAACTTAATCTAATTGTTTAGAAAAATGTCTTGTGTGTAGTTTGGTCTCTGGGCTGGGGGGTCTAGAGCCCTTGGCTTTCAAATCCCACTGCAGAGCAGGGGCCAGGACCATTCACACCAGTTGCAGGTTGGAAGCATAAAGGCTCATTAGAGTGTTGGATGCAAAAATCAATGTTTTGGTAAGTAGGCAACAAAAGCAGACTTCAGTTGAGTTGGGACCACAAGGTGAAAGCAAGTGCCTTTGAGAAAAACTTCATATTTTATTTGGAGATTTATCCGAATGTGTAACTTCTGTGAGATGCCTGGAAAGCAGTAATTCTCACGGGTGTGCAGTAGGAAAGGTTTGCCAGCTCCTAATGGCAGTAAACAAAGAAAATGAAAGTTCACAGGTTGCCTTGGCCAATGTAATAGTTTGCTGCCACTGGAGAGGGGTGATCCTGTTCCCTTCCCTTCGTACTCACAGTCTCCTGCCGTTCACTTTGTGCCAACTGAACTGCCTGTCAGATCTAAGTTTATTGCATTTGCTTCCTTAGCAGAACACTTACCCAGCAAAACAAATGTGTTAATTAACACAAGCTGAACTCATTAAGGACCATACATGACACAAAAGGGGGAGAAGGAGGGAGTGCCATGAAGCTGCTGGGAGGAAGTAGAGGAAGAAAGCAGAGCAAGGGCTGATAAAGAGTGGGATGTCTGTCCTGTTCTTGGCAGTAACAAGCTATTAAATCATCTTGACTGTTGTATAACTTCACTCAAAGTCTTCAGGTTGGATAATGAAAGCTTAAAATAACATAAGGAAATAATTATTTAGACTTCTTCCCAAAATTATAAAATTTTGTTTTATGAAAAATGTGACTAGATTGGGGTGGGAAGGGGAGGCAAGACAGTGACAACACAGTGAATAGAGACTGATTTTTTTTTTTTTTGGTTTTCCTGGAGGCAAAGGATGTAGTGAGGAACTGTATATGCAAAATTGGAGATCACTAGTCATGGCATTGTCAGATGAAGTTCACCATGGGCTGCCTCCCTGTGCATCTCACGTCCCAGTCATGCATCCTTGTACCTGCCCTAACTCTGTGGACAGCTTGCTGATGGGGCTGTCTGCTGTATACTATGTAGTTTTTTATTTCAGTTTCTGTCTAATTAACATTTCATTTAAACTTGGGTAAAGGTCTGTTTAGTTGCCAAAGCTCCTGCTTCAAAGCTATGGATTTGAAGCTATTAGGAGACAGAAGAGGATTTTCAGTGATCAAGGAAGACAGTAAACTGCAGACTTTTGTGAATATTTCCAAAGTTCGTTATAGGTTTGGGATTTGTTGTTTGGTTTTTTGATTTTGTTTGGTGGTTTGGTTGGTTGGTCGGTTTGTTTTTTGTTGGTTGGTTGTTTATTTGTTGGTGTTGTCCAGTGTTGTTGGGCTAAATACTGTTTTTCTCCCAGGACTTTATCTTTGCTATCAGTGAAACTGTTCCGTCAGGAGGTGAACATGAATTCACAGGCTATGAGTCTTGAGCCCGTTGAAAATTTTAGGCAGATTCAGGAAACCAAAAACTGCTGAACTGCATATATTTTATTTAATTTTATTTGGCAAGGCACGAAGTGGGATGGCATCAGCTCTTCTGTGCTTCTTCTGAAGTATGTATCTGTTTTGGCTTTCAAAAGCCTGAATTGCCGTTGCCAAGATTCTTCACTTTCTGGCAAAAGTACAATGGCAAATGGCTTCCTTTACAAGGTGTAATATTTAGACTAACAGCTTTGCAATTAAGAATGGCAAAAGAGAATTATATTCCCTTTTTTTATAAGACCAGATTTTTTAGTATGGTTTCGTGGGAGTGTTTGGACGTAACTGAAGTGCTTTTGATTGATGATTTATATTTTGAACAGTGCTTTTCATTTTAGTGCGCAACACTAGCTTGAAATTTTAGCTAGAACAATGCTTTGTTTTCAAAGATGTTCAAAGTATTCCTCTAGTTAGGCATTTGCCCCGTATCATAAGCTTGCAAATGCCTTTTGGGTACTTATGTGTAACAAAATGTGTGTGGAGATACCAACTCTTGCGAGGGAAACGGGGAGAAATTGGGAAAGGTGCAGATATTCTTAGATATTGCCTGCTGCTAATCTCAGTAGGCCATCAGGGTGTTGACTGTCATGTCATTAAGTCTTTTGTGGTTGGAGAGCGATTCCATTCGGGAGTGTTTGGGGAGATGTTTCGGAGGAAAAAAACTTGTTTGAAGGGAAACTGGCCAACTATTATTTTTCAGCATGGGCAGACTAGAGACTTTGGGTGTGAGGAGGGGCATTCAGAGCTGGGGAGAGAAGCAAGTGTTTGTTGGAACTGAGTAAGTCGAGAAAGTGGTCAGTAAAACATTTGAGGTGATGAATCCAGACCTGCTTACTAAGTGATCCCTTGGGGATGGTGAAGGGCGTTCTCAGTGTTGTAAATTGACACAGTCTCCACCTGAAGCTATCTCTGCAAGAGGGCAAGATGCTTTAGAGATCCTTACATGTACTGATTGCTGAAGCTATGATAAAACCTGATGGCAAACTTGTGAGCTGCCAAGGATGTTTTAGTCTCCTTGGTCCAGCCAGCTAAGGAATCTGATGGCACTTTCTTTTTCAGCCCACATAGTCATCCAGGCTTCATTTTTGTGAGAAGTTGTGTGGATCTTGCATGCAAAAGCACATCTGGATCCCACAGTTTCAGTGCAGCTGGGGACATTGCTAGCTGTCAGGTCTTTCAACTACAGAAAATTCACTGGCATGCCTCATGCTGCTTGTATCCAACTTTATTTCCATTGTAACTATGGCAATGGGAGTAGACTGGTAGGAAAGTGTCAGAGTATGGGTACTCATGCCTGTGTCACAGAGGGTTGCTCGGTGTGTCCATATAACTGCCTCATCTTGTAAACCTGTTGCAGTGATACATATACACACACATATATATATGTGTGTGTGTATATATGTGTGTATATATATATATGTATATGTGTGTGTGTATATATATATGTATGTATGTACATGTCTGCAGAAAAAAACAGAACACTTTCCTAGATGATACGAAGTAGTGGGGAGAACAGCCAGTTGAAGTCTTGGCGATTGCTCCTTGTGTAGACCAAGAAGAGAGGGTCTTTTCCTCCCGGGGTTTTCAAGATGTTAATTTTTAAGTCCAGTAGACTTAACCCAGACAGTCCTGAAGGCAGCTTAGGGGAGAATATTGTATTGATTCAGTTTTAAGACTTCGTTCTAGTTTCTTAGGAAAATCCAGGTTTGGTCTGCTAAACCTCATTCTGTATAGTGGGGAGAAATGGAATAGTGATACTTGGTGTCTGAGAGAATAAAAGATATACGTAAAAGAGAGGGAAAGATTTTTAACTTGTATGTAAAACCTGAGATCTTAGATAAAGGTCTTCAGGTCAAAATTAAGGCTATGTTTAAGCTTTTTCACCTTCTCTCTTTCACTGTAGTTCAGTTATAGAAAGCAGAACATTATAGAAGAAAAATGATGAAATACTTAAAAGGGTATAGCATTCAACAAATTTGTTAAGTTACCTTTCATCAAAGAGCATAAATCCAGTTTTCGAGAGCTCTGGAGCTTGTCTTGCAACTCTGCCAGGTTAAAATCTCTTTTTTTTCCCTCCTCCTCCTCCTCTTCCTAACTAATCTGCAAGCAATTGCTTTTTAAAAATTATTTTTCTCTTGAATTTAAAGACTTTGACAGATGGCACATGTAGAACCTGGAAAACTTCCTGAATTGGCAGAGTGACCATACCCCTGCCATTTTCCTACCACAGTATCTGTAGGTGCGTAGGCTGTGTCTGCTTCCAGAGTGCTGGGTGAGATACCGTTTCCTCTGCTGGGAATGTGCAGAGAACAAGTGATAAATCAGAAAAACATACCTGGTGATGGGCTGAATTTGCAGTTAATAGACAACTTAATCTGCTGGTTAGCAGAGTAGTTTGATTGTGCCTTAAACAACCCATTCAGACAATCTCCAGGGTGCATACCTGCAGTGTTTTCCATGCAGGATTAATATCAGTCTTTTAGATGGTGTGAGTTCGTTTAACACTTTGGAGAGACTGAGACATCAAAGTTATGCCTCACAATAGTCCATTCTTCATTCTAGAGAATGTCATACCAAAAATTAGTTTCATGACCTTTGAAACTTGGTTTATCATGACTGTCCTTCTCTCAGGGCCTCTGTCCAAGGCAGAGCTCTGAAGCCAATAAAAGCACATGAAATCGCTTGGTTCTGAATGTGCGCAGGCGGTCTCGCTCAATGTTGCGTGACAGTTGTTCTCTCAACTGAATGTCCTGAGTTTTGTAACAGTGATCGACTACATAGCTTGTTTTCTATTTACAATCCTTTGGAATTTCCCTCCCCCATCTAAGGCATTTTAGGAAAAGGGCAGTAACTTGGCGCTTGAATGAAAACCTCTTTGCGATTTGTGCTGTAGAAATTGTGTGGAAAGAACATGTATGTCTGTATGCAGCTACAGTCTCTGAAGAGAACTGACATGCTAAAAATCATGTTTCAAGACAACAGGAAAAATTGATCTATTTTTTCTTCTTAAGTCCTAATATTTATCTACTGAACACATGAATTTGTGTAGAGTTCTGTCCCTATGAAATTTATTACTTGTTGATGTGGTACAAAGGACCTTAGGTCTTTAAGGTGAGCAAAGGCCTTTTGTATTCCTGGGGTAGGACTAGGTTGATAAACTGTTTTTAGACAGACAAAAGAGATGAGATCTTAAATCAGTGTTAATGTGTGACTGACCAGGAATGATATCATCTAGAGATTATTACTTTCCTCTGTTTCTGCAGTGTTAACAAATGAATTCTCAAGAATGTAGCAGTGAAGCAAATGGTTCTTGATAAATTATGCAGTCTTGACTCCAGCTATTGTTTGAGGTAATTTATGATCTTCCATTGGTGTAATGGGGCTGTGGCATAAACTGCAGCACACCCTAGAGTAGACAAATTGGTCTGGTATTGTTTAGGAACATATTTAATCTCTCTTGCTATAAGTGAATTGGAGCCTTTTGCTGAAACATCAAAAGACCAGTATTTTGATATTCAGTCCTGAATAACCTACCATTAAATTTGCAGCAGTTGTGCCTTTTCCTGATGTCTAAACACTGAAGTGGTAATAAACATAAAACTGGTGCAGTGTAAAACTCAACTCTTTTCCCTTACCCCTTGATGTAAACTTTCTTTAGTCTTGGTGGGTTTAGAGGCTAACAATACAGTTCTCTTTATTCTCAAAGCATTTTACCAAGTTCATAACAGCTATTCCAGTGGCTTAATTTCTCTGTAGACATGCTCACGAAAAAGAAAAGAAAATGGTACTCCCCCAAGTGAAAAGGTTCTTAAGAGCTTTTCTTAAAGCTCTTAAATTAAGCTGTGCTTAATTCTCCCGGAACAAATTGGGTGATTAAGGTGAAATCTTCAGATCAATCTTTAAAACTGACTGCAAACTTTTAGGTGTGGAGAAGTAGTTAGATGGCTGTAGACCACTGTTTATATGTTTAAAGACTAGCAATAGTGCAAGTTGACTAACGTGCCTACAGTTAGATGCTTGGTGCTGCCTACCCCCTTATACTTTGGATCCTGTAAGATTTTGGGATTAATTTTTTTTTTTTCCATAGTATTTTCTTACCTAGAGTAAACAACTGGATTTATGCATATTTGGTTAGATGGATTTTCAGGCTTGCTACTGCCAAAACCAGTTTCCTCCCGAGGTAATTGGCTGTATGAATTGATCACAGAAAACTGCAGAAGCCCAGTAACTACTTCCTGGAAAGAAGTTCCCAGGAGTTTGCCTGCCTTACCTGATAGAGGAGGAGGCTACCATACCTCAGGCAAACTCATCCTGGAACTAGGTAAAATAAAGCTTCCTTGATGAGTGCGTGGTTTGTGGACCATAGGCTGGAAGTTCTCCAGGAACAGTTTGTCCAAGATGTTTTTTTTACCCTTGTCCCTGACTTAACTGTCCCATAAACTTTGCTGGCAGCTTTGGTTTGGCGACAGCTCGTGCTGACCAGAGAGCAGTGGGCAGCCTGTTTAAAACTTGGGCTCTTGTTTCCAGTACCTAATTGATAATTAATAGCGAACAAGACAGGAGCTTGCTTGTGGTAGAAATAAAAGTTCTGACTGTGCTTTGCAGCCTGCTTTCTCTTCCCCAGTCATGCTTTTTTCATCTACTTGGAGATGGCATCGCTTGTCTTGCACTGCAGGGATGTCTCCACCACTGGTTAGAAGATATGCTGGAGCAGCAAATAGTGCTTTATGTATTTATTTATTGAGGGTTTTTTTTTTGTTTCTTTTGTTATGAGGCAGTTATAATAACTTTCTTGACGTTGTCTTGCCTTCTTATTTTTAGTTCTTTTGCCATATGTTCCTCTAAATATTTGCAGATTTCTTTTCAAGCTCTATCTGATCACAAAGTGATGCTTTAAAGAAACACAACTCACCTTGTAAAGTTGCTGCTAACAACCACTCAGAAGTGCAATTGCAAGACTTGAATGAATTTGTATGTGACACCCTGATATATTGTGTGAGAATAAAACCATGAGAGAAAAGGCAGGCAGGAAAGGGTGAGGGTTAGAAGTTGTGTAGCCAGGCATTGAAGGCTAATGCTGCATAATGATCTTGGTGATCTTATGGGTCTTTCCCAACTTAAATGATGCTGTGATAAGTGACTGTCATCTTAATTAACTCACAGATTTCAGTGTTTTCTTTCCACAATTGAAAACATAGCCTCAGGTGGTGAGAGGCAGTTTTCAAATGGCTAGGGTTTTGCTGTGAAGGGAGGCTTTCATTTTTGCCTGAACAGTGGGACTAAAGTAGGAGCCACACGGCCTGAGAATAGTTATGCTGGGCTTTTAAATGAAATATCAAATTGAACGTGTTTGCTAGGCTACAGGCAGCAAATGTGCACATTTTCTACTTCAAGTTGATGCTAATCCTCATCACCTCATCTTGATCTTTTCGGTCTTCCTCCTCCAACTGTTTTCAATAATAAGTTGATGAAATGTCTTCAGTATGGTTTCTGACAGTTTGTTTGTACTCTGCAGGTCCTGGGAAGCAGTAGATGTAATTTGAAGAAAATTTGAAGGAACAAATGGCTTTAGCTGGCTGCCCAGACTCCTTTTTACATCTTCCTTATCGGATAGTAAGTTGTGAAACTGCATGTTCATGTCAGCTTGTAGCATCATATTGCTGTGTGCCGGTGATTGATTGTGCATTCAGACTTTTCATCAAACTGCTAATAGCTGTCTGGCAATTCTCTGGGTTTTGCTAACATTTGGAAACAGAGCCTCTGTTACCATCCTGTATTCAAGTTCTGCTGCTGAAAAAAAAATGGGTCATTAATATATATGGATTAAGATTTTATATTTGTCTTTAAAATAGCCATTTCCTATTTGGGAGAAGGCGCTTGTTTCCAAAGAAAAGGTGGCGAGCTGCAATACCAGTGAAATGCCTCGCACCAAAATGTATCAGTTTGCTGAATGCTATATTTGTAGGAACAAAGGCAGAGATTTTTACACTTGGTTAGATCCTATGCTTTTTGAGTCATTGTGCTGTATCTAAGCAGCCAATATGGCATATTACAAAGAGTATATTTAAAAAAACCCTCAGCTAAATTCAAAGATACTTGACAAAAATGCATGTGAAAGTTCCCTTTTTTCCCTGGGCAGTTTTAGTTGGCATAATGCTTGCTTTGTATTTTTTATGAAACTGCAAATTGCTAGTTTGGATATGATCTTTTCTTTGCACTTTTTGTCTTCTGTTTTCATAATATGATTATCACCCTGAGGATTCAGTTATGATTTTGGACCCTGTAGATACACAAATAATTAAACAGCGTCATGTGACATTAAAACCTTTTCCCTTTGTCCCAAGGGAAACATTGCTAGTAGTGATTACTACAGTCATGCTACTCGTTTGGAAGAAAAGCAAAAAACCAGACAAACACAACAACAAAATTTCCAAAAAATCTCTTCAGGATTTGTACATGTTGTGTAATATGTCAGCTTACAATTTTTTCTTCCCCAACAGGAAACCTCAAATTAGTTAAAAGTCTAATGTTAGTATATGCTGAGTTGTCAGCTGAATGTACCTGAATGCTTCTCCCGATAACAGGAAAAACATAACAGTTCTTTTATAGCTTCTTTTGCAGCTATAAAAATAGACTGGACTTTGAGAAATTGGATGTCGTGAAAATCTGTTACTATACTTGGATCTAAAATTTTAAAAGAATATGTGAATAGATGTGCCTGGACTTCGTAATTTTGATGCACTGTGAAATTATGCTTCCAATTCATTTGGAGCATCATCTGAGTCATGATGCGAAGCTGAGGGAAAGGAGAGCTATGTAAGAGAAACTTGACATTCTAGGCAGTCATTTTTGAGCTGCAAGTTCTTTAACTGGGTGTCAATCTTTCCTGTGAAAATAGTGCCTTTAGTGGTTCATAGGAAGTAAGAATGTGAATTTTCATTGGTACTTCCCTTGCTCTCACAAACCCTGGAGATAACCTGCTTTAGTCTGGGGCAGTCAGCAGACTTGGAAATGTCAGAGCAACATGGGGTGACTTAAGATGGTGGGAAAGTGACTCAGTTATTTTTGGTCAAAGCTTACTGTGTATTAACTACCGTAAGTGCTTATAACCAGTTTGAAGACTAGCTGTGGAAGCCCATTCACAACTACTGTGCCTTCTGTCAGAACTGAAGTTTGCATTAAAAAAATCCTGAACATCTGTTTTTCCACCCCTACTAAATCTGACTTAGGAGCTTTCATCAACTTGTCTTTCAAATTTGGCTGCAGTGAGAGCATTTTGTTGGTAAAGGGCTGAAAGAAGGTTAAACTAAATATGCTCTAGATTAGAGTGTAAAGAAGTATTCTCTTTTTTCAGCACATTTTCTTACTTAATATGAATGAAAGGCTATGAAGGCCACTGCTCCAGAGATCCCAAGGTTGGGACCTTAATGCTGTAAATTCAATATTAGAATAAATTGACACATTGGAGGTTGGGATTATATTAAAGGAAAGAAAAATGAGAACCTGGATGAGTGAGTATGCACTAACGAATATCCTTTAGAATGTCTTGCTGCCAATCCACCTTTTCTCAGTTTTTTTTATGTTTTTAGAGAGATGGGCAAGGTATAGATCTCTGACTTTCTTACTGAGCTCTTTGTTTGCTAGATTTGCTGCTTTCAGAAGCCTTCAGGTCTTGTTTAAGAGTCTTTTTCTCCTTTTTCTTTTAAGTTTCTCAGGAGTTAGCACATAAACCAGTCACACTGAGTGCATTCTCCTAGAAACAATCTCTAGCCCTGTAAAAAAAAAAAAAATATCAATACTATCTTTCAGTGGCTTTCAGGAGTCCTTTCCAAATTCTTGAACTCTTCAATAAAAATCCGGCAGTGAGAATTGGCAGTGTTTGTCTTCTGTTCCTGGAAATTCAGAACATAGTCCCAGAATTTCTCAGAAAAAATGGGATGATTTACTGTGTTTCCGTTCTTTTGCAATCTGTAGTCACAACAGTATTTATGTGCAGTGACTTGAACTCTTGGGGAATATTTAGTTCTTTAACCCTTTGCATTAATTGTACAAGTCTCAGTGACATAAATAACAAAAAGAGGGTGGGGTTTTTTTCTCAGTTTATAAAGATAAAATTTTGGGCATACGGGAATATTCAGTCCATCTTCCACTTTCTGCCTTCTGTTTGTTTTCTCAAGACGGAGATGCAGATATGACTTCAGTAATAATTAATATAATTTGGTTTTAGTGAGCTGAATTCTTATTTGGGAAAGGACTTGTAACTTGCGACAAAATGGACTACAAGCGCTTGGCCACAAAGTAGGGAGAAAATGGGAATTGCTTTCTCTTATGTGTGCAGAGCTGTGGATTTCAGGATTGCTAATAATCCTCTTGATCAGATAAGAGTGCAGAATATTGCACATCATACTTGAGAAGCTTTGTGCACTTCAAGAGTAGGAATTAAGTACCTAAGAGAATTAATCAGAAGCTGGCTACTGTAATGAAAGCCTCTTTCAATGATGTCAGATTTGTGGATGTGAAGGTGATTTGCTGCCAGTACTAGAACTACAATAGTGACATTCCTCTGCCTTCATCTGGAGGAACAGTTAGGCGGAGGTTCTCCAGGTTTTAGTATGGCAGCTTTGATCCTTGTTTTCAATAAAATGATACAGTAAGTTAGAAGACACCTTTGGAGGTCATCTGATCCAAGTCCATGGCATATTGAGGTTGTATTTGTTTTCCTAGAATGCTTCATCTTGGTGAGTGTGGTTTTCAGGAAACTCGCTTATTTTTGTTTTCGGGGGTGGCTTGCTTAGATTGGGCAGTTGAAGAAGAGAGGGTTTCTCTTTTAGTGAAAGGGGAGAAAAAAAACCCTTTTGATTTGATTAAATCTCTAATTTATTTAGAGCATTACCTTGATGGATGCAATAATCCTCACCCTTGTGACATCCATTGCTTTCTATATGATGCAGGCTTATCTCTGCCAATTTGGAACTGAACAGTGTGTTATTTAGTGTTAATATAGGTATACATGCTGCAGTCCATGTTTGTGTGCATAAAATGTATTTTACCATAAAAAACCCTGCATGAAAAACATTCTCTTGCAGAACTTGTCTCCAAGTGGGCTTGGAAAGGGCTGTTGAAACCTATGTTTTGGCCCTCACTGTCTGCCTGACACTGTTTGAAGATCTGCATTAACTTGGCTGTTGACAATTGTTTATCGATTCTTTGGAGATGTTTCTTGCCAATTGTGGTAAGAAAGATGCCAGGCCAAAATGGTGCTGGTCACTCCTCTCCTCAGCTGGGCAGGGGGGAAGAAAATGTAATAAAAGGCTTATGGGATGAGATAAAGGCAGGGAGAAATCACTCACTGGGCACCATCACAGGCAAAACAGACTTGACTGGGGAAACTAGTTTAATTTATTACCAATCAAATCAGAGTAGGGTAATGAGAAATAAAGCTAAATCTTAAAAACACGTTCCCCCCGCTCTGTCCTTCTTCCCAAGTTCAACTTCACTCCCGACTTGCTCTCCCTCCTCCCCTCCAGTGATGCAGCAGGATGGGGAATGGGGATTGCAGTCAGTTCATTTCACATTGTCTCTGGCAGTCCTTCCTCTTCAGGGGGAGGACTCCTCACACTCTTCCTTTGCTCCAGCATGGGGCCCTTCCCAGGGAGACAGATCTCCATGAACTTCTCCAGTGTGGGTCCTTCCCATGTGAGCACAGGTCCCTCCCATGGGGTGCAGTCCTTCTGGAACAGGCTGCTGTACCCTGGGAGGGTTACAAGGCAGAAACAGGGCCAGAAAACCTGCTCCAGTGTGAGCTCTTCTCTCCTTGGGTGCACAGGTCCCACCAGGAGCCCGCTCCAGCGCGGGCTTCCTGCAGTGTCACAGCCTCATTTGTGCATCTGCATGCTCTGGCACAGGGCCCTGGATGGGCTGCAGGTGGATCTCTGGCTCCCCTGTGGGGCACAGCTTCTTCACCATGGTCATCACCACGGGCTGCAGGGGAACCTCACCTCCGGTTCCTGGGGCACCTCCTCCCTCTCCTTCACTGACCCTGGGTTCTGCAGAGCTGTTTCTCTCACATGTTCCCTCTCCTCTCTTCATCTGCTGTTTGTCATGGTTTAGGAATGGTACTCCCTGATTTAGTTCTCCCACTGAGACTCTCTGCAAACCCCACTGTCGCTGGGTTGCTCCCCCAGCCCCACCCCTGGGGTTGGCCAGAGAGGAGAACTGGAGGCACAAAAGGCAAAGATAACAGATTAAAATGAGAACAATATACTGGAAACAGCCATGAGATAAGAAAAGGAACAGTGACAGCAACAATATTGACAAAAAAAGCGTTTCTTAGAGAGTGATTTCACATGCAAAATGCTCAGGGAACTTGGCCAGTGCCAGGCTTGCTCATCAGGAAGGAACCCCTTCTCCTCAGAATCCCCTTTTTTCCACCTCTAGCAATGAGGTGGTGGTATAGAATAACCTCTGTGTCCTAGCCATGCCGCCTCCCAGCTACTGCAAGAATTAACCCTGTACTGGCCAGAACCAGGACACAATTGAACCGAAGTTTTCTTTTTCCTCACAGAAGCCACCCTTGCCCCTCCCCCCACTACCAAAGCCTTCTCACACAAACCCAATACATGATTTTCAAGACTCAAAACAAACGGTGGCTTAATTTACTCTTGTTAGGTTTGAATCTGCAGGGATTCTGCTTGCATAAAATTAGTCCCAGAGTTTGGGTTTTTCATGCTAAGAGGACAATATGGAAGGACCAGAGTGCACAGGCAGGCTTTCAAAGTCCTTGGGCATAGCTGAGTGAAAAAACACCAGATGCATTATTACATTGCATCATTCTTCTACATATTGCATAAAGAAAAGCTGAAATGTTGCTACTGCCAATGCAGAAAGTCATCAGATTTGTGAAATATGGTGTCAGTCAACAGATCTTTTATTGACGATACTCTTGTTTTAACAGTTTACATGTATGTGGTGCAGAGGGTTGACGGACTGGAGCAGACATAAAGCTCAAAGCAGCGTGAACATTAGTGAATGTTTTTACAAGACATGTTGCCTCCAATATGAAGTTATGAAATCTGTCTCCCTGAGTGCAGACTGAAAATGTTTTTTGCAGATAGAGTTGATGCTGCTTGTTAGTTTTCATTGAAGACCAACTGAAGCTAGATTTCTAGCCTCTATTTTTCTTGGAAAGAAATCTGTTTAAAAAATTGTCCCAAAACCAGTTGTTTTCATTAGCATTGAAACAAAAGTGTGGCGCTTACCTCCTAAAGAGGCCACTGGAAGAGTACTTGCCACCACTATGGTGTACCATCAGAATACTTAAATGAAGCAAAATAACATCAAAGAAATTAGTATCTTACACTAAGCTTATATACAATTGATTACAGTTTCCCCTCTTACAAGAAATGCTCATCAATTATTTTGTTTTTTGCTGCACCAGTTTACCTTTCTACATTTCCAATCGCAGGCGCGTACCTTACTGTTTGCACTTCCGCTTTTGTATTCTAATTCATAGAAGTTGGTTGGCAAAACATGAAGTCTTTTTTTGAAGGTGAATGAGAGCAAGAAATTTCAAGTGGCTCAGTCCACATTTTTCAATTGTATGAACTTTTTCAACTCATTGAGAAAAAAGACTCAAAGCGCTCTAGTGGTCAGTGATATGATTTGCTACCTGCATTACTACTAACATTGGTCAGGAAACAACACAGATGTTGCAAATCAAGTGAAGAAATAAAGCAAAGAAGTTTAATTTTGCATCTTCCTGTTAATGATTTCATGCTTAAACACTAGACTGAACCTGTCGTTAAATGCAAGCAGTCTCTTGATTTAGCTCTGGTTTTCATACATCTTTAAGCCTATGCTTTGCTACTTTTATACTTGAGAGAAAGTTGAGGGGGAATCTTAGGAATATATATAAATACCTGAATCATTGTAAAGAGAATGGAGCCAGGCTCCTTTCCCTGGTGACCAGAGCCAATGGACACAATCTGAAACACAGGAGGTTCCCTCTAAATGTTGGGCAATGCGCTTTCACTGTGAGGGTGACTGAGCACTGGCAGAGGGTTTCCAAGGAGAGAGGTGGTGAAATCTCCGTCCTTGGAGATAGTCCTAAGCCATCCAGACACAGTCTCGGGCAACTGGCTGTAGGTGGCCCTTCCTGAGCAGGGGATTGGACCAGGTGACGTCCAGAGGCCTCTTCCAACCTCAATCATTCAGTGATACTGTGAAAATCAAAAGCAGTGGGTCTCTTTAGGTTCTGACTTCTATGCAGCTTTTAAGATGATACTTCCAGACTGAAAAAATACCCACCTTGATAAGAGCAGACTATTTTCTCTTCTCTCACAAAACTTCATGAGAACATTCTGAAGCAATGGTAACAATCAGTTTAGCAGACTATAGCACCAAACTAAATCCTGTATATTTTTTCATGAGTTGGATCTTTTCCAAATGAGTAAATATTTAACAAGCTGTTTACCAACTGGTTATTTTGGAGAATTACCAGTATCAGTTTTTTCATGTTAGTACCAGCTCTAATTTAACAGAAGAGAGTTGATGTACCAGTCCTAAGACAGCTTCACACTTCAAATGCCTGCATAAACATAAGATAGAAACCTAAAATACAAAGGAATGGAAGCATTGTTTTAAAATTGCATTCGTTATAGCTAACTGGAATTACATTAGTGATAGTTTGGGGGAGTGTGCTTCTAATGAACCTTCCTCCTACAGATGTTCTGTGCTCTACATATGAGTAAATAGTAACCAGTGGAGAAGATTATTTTGTTTTTTAAGAGGAAGATAATATTGCTGTGTGTTTGGAGCTGTCACTTTTCAAGAAAGCACTGTGGCTCGGATAATTCTTAGTGTTGTTGTCCATGCCAGTTGGCTCAGAGAGATCTTTTCTATCCTTGGAAAAGACCAATGATATAATGTTGCCTTATATTTAAGTATTTCCAAGAAATATATCTAGATACAGACCTTGCATAAAGTTATGCCCAGTACATTTTCTTGCCTTACATAGTCTAAAGAGAATTTGTTTGATCAAAAGCAGGACAATATTTCATAAGCACTTACTTAATTTTTTTTTTTTAAGTTAAAAAAGGAGGGAGGACAAAACTCTTCCAAACTACCACCCCAAATCCTGTGATTCTGCATGAAGCTGTTCATGTGGTCAGATCTGAGAGGAGAATTTTCCTGTTTCTAAAAAGAAACTGAGGGCACAGTTTCCAAACTTTATATGATGCCTCATGGCAGAGATCTCCTTGTTTCTACACTTGCAGACTTTCTACTCCAGACTGAAGGTGCTGATTCAAAGAAGAATGGAGAGCCTGAACTCACTGTGGCCTTGGTGTGGTGAAGGTGCCATTTACTTGGTAAAGCTAGGGAGAAATATATCAGGTCTACCTAGCATTAGCTATGACTGAAAACAGTCTTTACCTCCTCCTTTTGCATCCCCTAAGAACTTTTCTTTCGGTTCCTAACATAATGTAATCTGAAATGTTCTTTTTAAAAAATTTATTCCTAGGTTCCCACAAAACCCTGCCTCTTTTCGAGGTGTATCTTTCATTCCTAGTGTTGCAAGTACGTTCCCTTCATGGAGAGGTGGGATGGAAAGTGCTGCACAGAGCAAGGACTTTGTTTCTGTATAGCTGACTTTGCTTTTTCAGGACGGAATTTTACCAAATTGATCAGCTTTCAGGAATCCTTCATGAATAAAGGGCCAGGTTATTGGTATTAATGGCCTTTTATGCTAGATAGTATTGATATTTTAATCTGAGGCATTAAGATACAGTGTTTTTATTTCTGGTTTTGAAAGAACAGTGAGCAATCAAAGGTAGAACACAAATGCCCAGCAAAGCTCTCAGGCTCTACTGCTATTTTAAGATAGCTTTGGCCTGCATACTGGTACGACCAGGGTGCATATTTGAAATTCTAGCCTCTACAATAAAAAGACAAGCCCTCGGAAACAGCCAGTGGTTTTGGAGCATGCTGGTCCTTTGCAAGCTGAACGTTAAACAATGACTTAAGACTCTACTACACACTGGCTGTAGCTCTTGATGTCTTACACACTGGCTCCATTTTTTGACATAATTTTGGCAAGTGGGGGAACCTGGCAGTCCTTCATGCTAGAGGCCTTAGCTCTAATAAAGCGCTTTAGTTATTAGCACAAGTAAATAGTTGTCCATTTGTGCTTCATTAATGCATATTAGTCATACGGTAAATACTGTCATGCTGGCAAGTTCCCCAGAATAGTGAGTACTTCTGCACAGTTCAGGAGGGGGTTTCTGACAAAGTGGTGTTGGCACCTTTCTTGAAGAAGTTCTTGAAGCTATTAGTGTAGGAGAGTGACAGGCCGTTATTTCAGCTCACGTGAGTTTTGCAGAATTGATACTTCAGTGGAGGCAAAGAGGTATTTTTGATGAATTTTATGTTGTTGCAGTAGGTTCTTCTCAAGTATTCAGTTGACTTTTCTACAGCCTTCAGCTTTATTGAGGCAAGTTGCTTTGGGCTGTGCGGAGTACAAATGATGTGCCTACTCTTCTAATGAAAATAGATGTTCCAAAAATCCCATATGATTATCTAGTATT
Organism: Oriolus oriolus; assembly: GCA_013400235.1. NCBI lineage: Eukaryota > Metazoa > Chordata > Aves > Passeriformes > Corvidae > Oriolus > Oriolus oriolus. The sequence goes on from VXBT01000484.1 coordinate 188,271, forward strand.
GTAAAATTTTAACTATATATTTGAAAAAACCTAGTAGTATCTGCAGCTAGATGAAATCAGATGGCAGCACAATGGTCCATGATCTGTGTTAAGTGTTTTGGTTTCTTGAGAGATAAGACCCTTAGGACAAATGGTATAAACTTGCAAACAAGTATGGCTTGTTCTTTGGAACAGCCAGTGTAGATTTACCAGTTGCTTTTTTCTGTCCTTTGAGTCCCTGGCAGTGACTTCCAGGAGGACTTGCTCTGTGCTCTTGCCAGCTTGTCAAGGCTGATCAGCTTCTGGTTCTCCATATTGTCATCCTCACCTGTTTTGAAGAGGAATGTGTTTTCTCCCTGTGCAGTCACTGGAATCAGCCTCTGATTAGTGACTTAGTCTTTTGAAGATAAGAGGGAGTAGCCTTGCAGTGGTATTGGCTAGCTTCCTTAGCACCTTCTAACTCATCCTATCTGCTCCTAGTTAGCTTGTCCGACTCATAACTTCCCTTTGCTGTGTGTAATGGTTCAATCCTCTGGATGCTGACGCTGTGCTCAAAGAACTGGGAGACATGAAGAGGAACTAGGAAAAACTGAGGCAAAAAAATCATTGGTCTTTTGTGTCCTTAGCTGCCGGGTCCTGTGCGCAGTTGAGAACTAACTAAACTAATATTAGCCATCCTTTTGCCCTTACTTGCCTATATAACAATTCCTTGTTTTTTCTTGTTATCCTTTGCTTGCTCCAGATCTTCTGCATGTGCACAGTCTCCATATTCTTTCTGTGTAGCCTCTTCCTGCTTCAACCTTCTTTGTGTTTCAGCATTTAAGCTGAGGCAGGACTTGCCTGTCCATTCAGCTTGCTTTCTGCCATTCCCCTGTGACTTTCTGCATGCCACAATGGACCATTTTTGGGGTTTGAGGAGGCTGTCCTGCAAGATCAGATTGTTGCCCTGGATACCTTGATTCTTCAGAGAAGTCTGCCATGGGAACCTTGCATGCAGATCCTTGAACAGGCCAAAAATCTGCTTTCCCACAGTCCAGGACTGTAATTTTGCTGGTAGTTTTGCTGTCTTTGCTTACTCATTACTGTCATCTCTGCATCATCTCCACTGCCATCGACCTCTTCCTCCCCAGCTGGCTCTTCTTTGTCCACCAGTTGGCTTTGCCAGCTTGTTGGTCAAGCAGGAAAATGCTTCCCCAGTTGGCTCACTGATCACTTGTGATGTGAAGTTACCTTCAACCCACTCCAGAACTCTTAGTAGTGTCCAGTGCTGGCTGCAGCTGGAATGGCACTGTTTGCTTGTGAGAGGGTCAGAAATGTGATTTAGCTGATTTGTGTCCAGTTTCTCCCCATCCCATGCACCTGGCTGCAAAAATGGATTCGTTTGGTTTGAGCAAGACAGGTATTCTGAACATTAATCTTCTTAAAGATGGTGAGCGCCTCTTTTAGGAAGAAGTATTGCGGTGGAAAATGAGGGACTTGGCAGTGTGCAGAAGCAAGCACCCAGAGGTGCTAGCTAATTGTTCAGGTGTTTCCTGTCCCAGCACTGTCCTTTGTGGCTTCCTAGCCAGGCTTTTGGTCCTCAGTCTCCTGTCGTGGCACTCTCCTGGCTTCCCTGATGTTTACTCTCTCTAACAAGGCTTACATCCAAGTGCACCGTCTCTCCCGTGCTGCCTTGTCTGAGGACCTTCTGCCAGCTGTATCTCCCCAGGACTGTCCTTGGGGTGATGTGGGGAAGCTCCCTCTTGCTGAGTGGCTGATGAGCTTCCACCCTCAGATGTGACTGATACTGCTGTCCTTTGCTCATGACTGCCCCGACTCCGAGTCATTTGCTGGGGAGGCAGGAGAGTCCTGGCCGGATGTTCCCCTTTCTTTTCCACTGTGGGCCCATTGTAGAAGAGATGCCATCTGCGTGCCTGGAGAGCAAGGAGGCGGTGCAGGCCAGGGAGCAAGGGCTGACAAAAGCCTTCAAAGGCATGAACTGTTTTATTGGTTGTAAAGGGTTCATGCCTAGCCTGGCAAGGCTCACATCTCCCTTTCCTGCCTGTGGGTTTTCCACCTCTTCCATCTCTCTGGCAGACACCTGGCCTCCTAGGATTTCTTTGAGTGGTTATGTTCAGGCTGATGGAGAGTAGTGCCTGGAGGAGCTTGGGAGAAGATGTTCTGGCCCTCCTGGAAGGAGATCATGGGCTCTTACTGGAAGACATCCTGGCAATGATGATGTCAGGAGACAGTTAACTGTTATTTGTGGCTAGTCCGCTTCCAAGGGCTTTCTTTCCTAGTCACCCTCTATGGATTCTGGGTCTCCTGCCACTGGGTTTGAGTGAAGCCCTTTCATCCTGCACAGTCCTTCTGTGTGCTCCTACCCTGTCCCCGCTCTGCATATCCTCCTTCTTCCAGAGCTCTTTCTTCTTGGCCACACCACCATGACCTCTTGTCATGACCTCTTGGAAAGATTTTTGCAGAAGGTAACTCCAGGATCAAACGTAACACACGTTACATACATACATAAATAATCCATTTATTAAAGCAACTTAACATGTTTAGTTGCCCACACATGCCCTCTCAAATTAGGTGAATTTTTTTTCCTTTTCAAATTCAGGACAGACTCAAGGAATTTTTCAACCCAAATATAAATGCCAATATTTGAGGTAGTCACCTCAAGTGTTTCGTTACTGGGAGTGTTTGTAGAGCCTATTTCCTATGGTGAATGTGAATTAAGACTTCAGAGGGCCTGTTTCTCTACTTCTGACCATACAGAAGTATAAGGCAGCGTGTTGCAAATTTGATGGAAAAAATCCTTCCTATGTGTTTGCCGGTGAAATTTCTGCATGAAATACATTCTTTTTTTGCCATGATGTGAGCAGAAGGGCTAACTGAAGTGTGCTAAAGATGTTCTCAACAAGGCATCTCTTGCAATGTTGTTTTTTCTGGAGTCCTTTATGTCCTCAGAATTGTGACAAGCTGCTGGCTGTTGAACATGAACTGCCTGTATGGTTAAGTCACAAACCATTACTGCTATGCTGGATGAGAGCAAGTTGGAAAAATAGCTTTCTGGCAGCATATCTTTTAGACTATGACTTGCTCTGAAGATTAAAATAAACCCAAACCCACAAGACCAGAAACTTCTCATCCATCAACTGACCCAGTAGCATCTTCTGAAACAGAGATATTGACACAATAACATGTATTAATATGATGTAAAATTACACACGTGCTGTCAGTATTGAGGTGTGCTAATGAGCTTCTAGGTAATCTGTCACAGTTAATTTTCTTGTTTTAGCTAAATAAATAGTCTTCTGTTTATCTGTATCCAGAAGGTGGCCCATTCCTCTCATCCACAGCTTGCTTCTGAAGCCTAGTTCAAAGTTCTTCCTCTTCTCCTCCTCATCCTGTGATTCCTTTTTTTTTTTTTTTTTGATCTCTGATTTGACTTTAATCTCAGCAGGAATCTTTTCCACTAACTTTATTTCATAGACTTGCATTTTTGGGTTGGAAAGAATAGCTCAAAGCTAGAGGAAGCCGTACAATAAATACTGGTTGTGCTGTGAAAGGTATCACCCTGAATTAATCACCATTCAGCTGAAGTGTGGTAGCTGCTTGTGTGCAAGCTGCCAGCACCTTGAACTGCGAGGTAAACAAGTTACTTCCCCTCCTAGTCTTCAGCAGTGGTTTCACAGAAGAGAAAGAAAAGCCACTTCAATACTAATTGAACAGCAGCTCATCCGATTGCATCCCATCTTTTCTTGGAGCAAACAGTAGAAATCCATTTGCAGAGATGTTCTCGCTGTTGATAGCAGTAGTGTTTCAGTGTTGCTAAAGCCAGCATGATCAAACATTTCACATGTGGATTTATTACAACTGTGGGATTGCTTTAACTTTTCTTCTGGCTGACCGGCTTTGCAATCTGTTCAAGTCTCTCCTTGTCTGAGACCCTTTACCTGGGCAGGTCTTGTTTTGAGGTGGTTTGCTTGTTTTGTCTCATGTGCTGCCTTGGCAATGTTTGGCACACCAGATCTTTCTCCAGTAGCATACTGGTAGTTATGAAACCCTTTTGATCTGTTGAGGCTTTAATGTAGCCTCAGAGGCTTTGTGTGGAATTAAAGCAGCTGCTGCTAACCATGTAGAAGCGCCTCAGTGCATGTTTTGATGTGCTGTGGATAACTTCCTTGGATGTGTCCAGTAGGTGTTAAAAGAAGTAGGGAGGAGCTGTATGAAATAAGTGGTCACTTGACACACTTACACTGTGAACAACTTTGAAACAGAACAAAACAAAAAGAAAACCTTCCAAGCATGAAGAGGTGATTGACGTGCTTGCTTTTAGTGTGCCAGCTTCTGCAAAAACTGAAGATTTATACTTTGTATTGTGTTTTCCTGGGACAGAGTGCAATTTTACATGTAATTTGTTACTATTTAAATGCAAATTGCTGATCTTTTGTAAATTTTCTTCCTTCAGAGAATGTTAAGTCAATAAAGATTTTCTGATAAAGCTGTCTTCTTACAGCAGGATAACTGGTAGAGCTACTTGCAATTAACTCTCTTTCCTCAAGGAAAGGAAAACATGGCAGCCGCTACCTTGAGATGGATAGATACAAATATATATATTTTACTGATACTGGAACAAGTGTAACAATGAGGCATATTTCATGGTACCTAGATTTCTGAAAATTAGACAGAGATAAGTAAACTAGGCAGAGCACAGAGAAAAGTTCTCGGGCTGAAAAGTACCTTTGAGGTGCTTGGATTTTACTATAGTCAAACCTAGTTACTTCTTTTTCTAAGGACAATGGAGATGAAGAAAATCAGAACCATTTGGGCTGGAAAAGACCTCTAAGATCATTGAGTCCAATCTTTGATCAATCACCACTATGTCAGCTAGACCATGGTATTAAGTGCCACATCCAGTCATTTCTCGAGCACCTCCAGGAATGGTGACTCCTTCACCTTCTTGTGCAGTTTGTCCCAATGTCTAACAACCCTTTTCATGAAGAAATGCCTCTTGATGTCCAACCTGAACCTCCTCTGGTGCAGCTTGAGGCTGTATCCTCCCATCCCGTCGCTGGTTGCCTGGGAGAAGGGGCCTTTCAGGCAGCTGTAGAGAGTGATAAGGTTCCTCTTTGCCTCCTTTTCTCCAGGCTAAACAACCCCAGCTCCCTCAGCCACTCCTCACAGGACTCATTCTCTAGACTCTTCACCAGCTCTGTTGCCCTTCCTTGGGCTCGCTCCAGCACCTCAGTGTCTTTCTTGTAATAAGGAGCCCGGAACTGAACACAGAGACTCAAAGTGTGGCTGAGTACAGGGTGACGATCACTGCTGGCCTATTTTTGACACAAGGCTTTCTTGGCCACCTGGGCACGTGCTGGCTCATGTTTGGCTGCTGTTGACCAGCGCCCGCAGGTTCTTTTTTGCTGGAAAACTTTCCAGCCGCTCTTCCCCAGCCTGGAGCGTTGTATGGGGTTATTGTGACCCAAGTACAGGAGCTGGCACTTGAACTTGTTGAACCTCATGTAATTGTCCCTTCGATCCAGATCCCTCTGCAGAGCCTTCCTCCCCTCCAGCAGATCAGCACTGCCACACAACTTAGTGTTGCCCATGAACTCAGAGGGTGCTCTTGATACCCTCTTCCAGATCATCAGTAAAGATACTGAAGAGGACTGTACCCAATATTGAGCCCTGCAGGTTTCTTTCATTTTGAGAAATGGGAATAAGACAGTGATGCACTGAAATAGTCAGGATGGCTCCTGTTGTTAGTCTTAATGTGGTTAATTTTTGTTTTCTTCCCAGCTGTTATGAATTGACAATTTCTGTGTAGGTATTTCTGTAATGCAGACTGCAGCATCATTTGTATTAGAAATTCCAACTGTTGTGTGCTAACACTTGGGGGTGGCAACTTTATGAAGTCTAATAGAGCATCGCTGTGAGGATTTTTCTTTTTTTCAGGAAGACTGAAAAGATAACTGTGAACATCACTGTGAAAGGCACAGTTACGTATGTGACTTCCTTAAAGCTGCACAGTTTAAATGAGATTCATACATGATTAAGGAAAGAAATGCAGACATTCAGGCATCATATTCTGTTGATAATGATGTAAGGTTTGGTTTATTTTTTTTTTTCTGTTCTGAAGGCTTGCAAAGTAACCTGTTACTGCAATGTAAGCAGTACAAAATAACTATTTTTTTTAAGTACCTATATATTGCAGACTGTTTCTTAGACTCCAACATTTTTTTGCATAAATTACATTACTGATTTGCTCTGACTGTAACCCTGACATTTGGTTAGGGGAGAGCATAGCAGTCTGTTCCAATACGAGATCTGATGCTGGGTGATTAATCGTGAATAATTATTGTGCCTTAGGTGTCTGTAATTTCTGTGGGTAAGTAGGGTATAGAGCGATTAACTGAAATGTATAAACATTTACCCCCTATCTGAGATTTTGAAATATCTTTTTTTTGGGTAAGGCTTGCTGTTTTGGGGATATGTAAAGAGTTAATTCTGTGTCTAATTCAGAGCGAGTCACCTGGACTACAAATCCCCTTGTCTGAAGTGAGCAATGAGTTCTGGGGCAGATGGCACCATGTAACAGGAGAATGGATCTTTATCTTAGCAGGAAGGTGTGTGGTCCAGGTAATTAGGATCATAGGTGCGATCCTATGGGATGGGACAGGCACTTCTAGACCTAGTTAACTATGTATCTAGTGCCAAGGAACACTGTCAGGAAGGAAGGGAGAGGTACCAAGCACACCCTAAATTTCAGCAATTGAGCAAATTGGCTAGAAAGTAGAGTCGTGAGATCCATGTTGCTAATAGCTGAAGCAAGGAAGAATAGTAAAGTAGTCTTGTATGAATTTGTTCAACATGACACCTGGCATTGGTCAAATTTTCAGTCTGAAAACCTGAAGAGCAATTTCATTAGCAGGTGAGGGTTACTTTGCTCACTGACTTCCAGTAAATTTTAATGGTCTGTGTGGGCACTGCCCCACAGGAGGTTTATCATTTTATCACTTCTGTCGAAGGCTGTGAAGAACCATCTTCACTCATTGGCCTGTTCAGATTCTCAGTTTGTCTTTGTGGTGGTTCAGGTTCAAAAGTGGGGGTAGCACTATTGGCTGTAAGAGAGCAGACCCACATTCAGATGGTATAAATCCATTTGTGTTTCATGCTACTTTCATTCCTTTGTTAAGAGTTTCATCTGTCTTGATGTCTAGGGCTTCCTAGCTGTAAGCTTACATACACTTAAATGTAATTTAGGTTATCTGGCTGTGGTTGCCACTTCCCAAAACATAGAGATTTGAATATAAATTCCTGAAGAGAATGCACTTTTATGGACATAGCGGTTCCTTTCAACCCGGGTGGCATCTTCCCTTCTCTCCTCCCTCCCCTGGCCTGAGATACACAAATGCGTTGCTGCAGTGCCAGATCCAGAGTCCACCAGCTCATCCTTTCAAGCACTGAGCGTTCCAAGGTTAATTCAGGGCATCATTAGCCTGTGCTGGGATAGACTGTCCAAGGCATTTTGCAGAACGTCTCCTGTCCAGGTGGTGGAAGGATGCTGTCAAAACCTGACTCCCAAAGCCAGCGTTCTTGGTTGGAAGCAGCTGGCCAGTGCTGCTATAACCGAAGCTGTAGTAGATTTGATACCAAGTAGATGAGCTACCTTGTATTTCACAGGTCTGAGCATGGGGAGGCCAGTGTGTTGGAAAGGATCGAATGTCCTGTACCTTCTTTCTGTGTTACTGCTTCCCCTGAAAGAATATATGGAGTGGGGCTTTTTTGTTGGTTTTTGGGGGGTTTTTTTGTTTGTGGTTTTTTTTTTTAATACAAGATAAAAGGAAATTATTTTGAAGATGGTTTCTCAGATTGGACAGGTATGTTAGCAAGTGTGTAATGCTGAAATTTTCCATTGCTTGAGGGTACAAATATTCATTCCCATTATGATTCGTTTTGTCCTTCTGATGAAGAAGGAATATAGTCTAACCATGCACTTCAGAAACTTGGACAAAACATGAAAAGTGACCCTGGTAAGGATTCTTGGATAGGCTAGAGGTTTTATGAGCATCAACACATTGTTGTGGGTTGCATTACTCCCTTAGATTGTGTGAACACCATCCAATATCGTAGTTAAAATGTATGAACTTGTGCTTTTGGCTCAATTTAAGTAGTGCAGTCTGTTAAGTGTCAGTGTTTTGATACAAGGTCTCACTGAAAAGCCTCTTTAAAAAGAAGAGGAATATGACAAATTGCTTTAGGTTATGCTTTCTCATGGTGACAAAGCTCAATTTTTAAATTTAATTCCTATTGGTAAGTACAGTTCTCTCTCACAAAAACCAGATTTTTCAAGGAGTTTATTGGTCTGAATCAACATTGACCAAAACCAAAAAAGTTTGACCATTGACCAAAAAAGAGCTTAGCACGTGCAGCACAGGATGTAGCTTTGAACATGTAGCTTTGTCAGTGGCAGTCCCTTGCCAGTGAGAGTGACTTGCCTTGGAGGTAAGGCTAACTTACAATTAAGTACAAGCTAAAGATACATTATCAGGTTCTGTGGGTGTTAGCAGAAGAAACAAAATAAGCATGTGACTTCCCTACTGTAAAGAATTTCCTAATATAAACTTCATTTATTCAGTGGTGTTTTGTTAGAAATGAAAAGAAACATGGTTTGTTTTAAAAAAAGAAGTAAAAGGATACTTTATCCATAAGAAAATGCTTCATTTTTCTAAGTACTTTATAGGTGAAGACACCTCTAAGGAGTAATTGCTTTCACTGAGAACTTCGTGCAATTGTTCCTTTTCTGTATTTCAAGACTTTATTTTAGCTGTAAACTATGTGTCTCTAACAGCCACAGTGGTTTTAGTCTCATTAAAAATAGAACAAAGCTTTTAGCATTTCTAAGCCTGTCAGTTGGATTCCCTCCTTGCTAGCTGATTAAAAGACAGCAACCATGATGCATTGGATTTTCTTCTACCATAATAAATGGCAGTCTGGTCCAAAAAGTGCACACTGTGGAATATACTATCCAATTTCTCTGTGCAGAGTATGGGGAGACAGCTCAATTCTTGCAGAAGCGGTTGGTTCCTGCTAAGAGAGGACTGCATCTAGTGAGACAGTTCTTGCCAAATTTTGGGGTCAGGAGTTTTGAAAGCCCTGTTAATGCCAATTTTGGAAAGATCAGCCTAGAGAAGCTGAATCTGTAATGTTAGCCTGTATGCATGCTGTAAAAGTGCATTGCTGGAGCTGTCAGCTAACACGCACTATGCTCACTCCTGCCTTATGGGAGAAAAGCCTTTTAGGAGTAAACTGCTGCTACCAGACACTGTTGGGGGTTGTTAGTTGTGGTCCAGCTCTTGCTAGACTAAATTAATTAATTAATTAATTAATTTCCTGGGGGCCAAAGAGAGACTTGGAGTGGGGGCAGAGGTGACAGGAAGAAGCTGGCTGGTAGGTGACAGCGGTTTTTGGTTTGCCTTGATAGCATTTGCAATGCAGGTAGTGATAAGTCACATAACGAGACTCCTAAAAATAAATCTGAAGCACCTTCAGAAAAATAACTTTCTGGCTCAGCTATAGCAGTGGCTTCTATAACTGTGTTGGGCCATAGTTTTTAGGAAGAAACTTCACTGGCTCAGGGCATGCACACTGTGGGGTTTCAGTGTCGACAACAGGGTCCAAACCCCCAATTTTTTTCAGACTTGAACGATTTCTGATCAGTGGGTTGCCAAAGCCCAGAGGGGGTCGGGAGAGAAGTTCCTCCAAGGTCAGACTGACAAGCCTTTCTGCCTTCCCCTGTATCATGGGACGTAATATAATTCCTGTGATTCATTTAACAAATTCTCTGCCACTGCAGAGACATGGACCACGGACGCAGGTCTGTCTTGTCTGTCAGCCTCATTTTCCTTCTCTCTTTGCTAATTTCTGGTCTGTTGTAGCTATCATGTATGTTGTGTGGTGGACTGGTGAGTGTGCTGAGGGTTGTAGGAACATGTGGGTCACAACAGGTCTGTGTGCCCTGCCAGGTTATCGCATGTTTTGTGGCACTGAGGATCAGAGGTGCTGTGGTGTATCGGGAAGAATGTGCTGCTGCCTTTGCTGCTCCTGTAATCCTGAGCTGGCTTGTTTGTTCGTGGTCTCTAGGGTTATTGCTCCCTGTCTTGACAGCCAGTACTGTAAAATCAGAAGGATTCCTGCAGTTAGTGGCTTTGCTACTTCAGGAGAGAGAGCCCAACTTTTGACAAAGCTAAGTGGCTTTATTTTAAGCCCTTGTTTGTACAAGCTCTCTTAGCAATGGGAATGCTAAAATTCTAGGTTCACAGTTACTCTGTTGACTTACTGAGCCTTTCACTTGGCTCTTACCTAGTCAAATGACTATAGTTAAGAGGCAGGAAACCAGGTTACAGGTCTTTAATTATGTAATATGTGGGTTGTCTGGGAATGCGCTTTAAAGTTTTTTGCCTAGTGTGCAAAGCCTGTGTTTTCTTTATTTGTATGACATGTTAAGCACTCTGGCAGAAAACAGTAAAACATACACACTGTGTTGGAGTAAACTTGAAATCGTTTGCAAAGCAGCGACTTTGGGCAAACCCAAGAGCCTTGCACTTCCCTCAGGACTCTTACTTGGGACAAATTTCCTCAAACTCTGGAGTGTCAGCTTGGTGAAAATACGTTGTACTAAACAGCTGTCCGGTAGGGGACTGTGCTGCTTATTTCTAAGAAAGGAGTGTCACATAAATTACTAATTGACCTGGACTGTGGAGTTTGGATTGGAACTTGAACGTTGGTCTGGGTCTGTCAGTTGGATTTATTCTTGTAATAGCCTGTGTGTTTGTCTTCACAGGGCTAAGAGTAAAACTGAGTGAGAGAAACTCTGGATGGCTGTAGATACCAGTAAGCTGTAGGAAAGTTTACTTAGATGAATAGCTGGCTACTTGGCACTTAGTATAATTAAGTCTATTATCCTCCTTCTACATTTGATGCTTGAAGTAAACTAAAGCTGCAAAATCATGGTATAAAGAATCAGCATAGCTTAAAAAGCAGTGCAGGAAGCTACTTTACATAAATGCAAACAGTCTTTTGTTTGGAAAGTGAGGAATCTTATGAAGCATCCTCAGAAGAAATGATGTCTGATCTGTTCATTGCCTAAGGAAACTCCAGGGGCATGTTAAGAATGACAGTACTGGTTCAGATAAAGAAATGTTTGTCTATCTGTGCCCTTCATCTAAGAGCAACAAAGAGAGAGCAGATACAAAGAGGGAGTGTAATTTCTCCAAGTATCCCCTTTCTGCTCCTGAAGCCTGGAGCTGTGTCTGCTTTTTCACAGACCTTGGTGTTCACCTCTTCACTGAAATTTTGTAATTGCTTTTTTTTCTGGGAACCACTTACACTTGAGCACTCTGCAGTAGCTTCCTCGGTCTATGCTAACATAGGGTACTTCATTTTGCTTTGCACACGTTGCCCGAATGGAGTAAAGCTGTGGTGGTTCAAATAATGACTTCGCTAATTTTCTCTTTACGCTCAGCTAGTTTTAAGACCTGTACCTTGGTGTGATGAAGGAGCACCGCCAGGTTGGCAGGGAGCTCCTGTTTGGCAGGAGTGCCCTCTCTGCAAACTGAGGCGTATCTGCCTTGATAGTCTCCTAAATTGCGGTGAGACCCGTCAGCACGTCTGACTTTACTTTCTGTTGTGCTGGACGGTGTACAAACATCAGAAGTATGTCATGATCTTAATTTGTTGCTGTGGGACTGCTGGCATGAGTACGCGTGACTCTTGCTCAATTGAACCTTTTGTTCAGGGGCACGGCACTGTGGGTTTGCAGACAGCTCCAGTAAATCCAAAAACAGGGACTGTCATCTTGGTGGTCTGGACATCCTCAGTCTGGCCATGCTCCCAGGAGCTTCCGAGAAGCTGTGCTGCCACTTGTAGCCTTTCTTCATCTCGTAAACTTCCAGTGACTGCTGAAATTAGAAGAAGCAGAAGCCTTCAGGGGATTTCCAGACCTCTCCAGAAAACTACTCTGTCTCTGCTAATGCTAGACCCCTTTCTTCGCAAAGAATGAGGGAGAAGGGAAGTATAAACGATACTTCATTATTTGTACTTTCAAATCTGCCTCCTCCCTTCTCTAAGCACTATTTGCTTGTAAGATTACCCTGAATGACTGACTGGGTAACCTTTGCTGAAAAAACTAGGATGAGAGAAGCAGCAGCAGAGTAGTAGCAACACACTGGTCTGTCTAATAATGCTGTCTCATACTGATAAATACTCTCCTGAGCTAAACTGCAGGTGGGAACAGTGACACTTGGAGCCAAAGAGGTGATTAAAGAGCACGTGTGCAGACAGCAGAGCTGCTGTAGTATATGTCTGGCTGATTCTCTGATTAAAAGATGAGATTTAATGTTTTCTTCGATAACTGAAATGCTTATCATGCCAGCACAAACAGCAGCAAACATTGTATGTCATAGTTGAAGGAGTGCAACTTGAAAGGCTTGGTTATAGATTGAAAAATAAATCTAGATTGTCCTGGTTACTGATACGCAGAGATAACACTGTCTATGAGCGGACTTTGGCTCTTAAGGCGATGCAAGCACGTCGCATTTTGTGTCCTGCAACGTAGGTCTGCTAAAGGACACTGTAATATGACCTGTAATGATGGTGTGTTTGGCTTTATGAAATGCTAGTGCTTTAAAGGACCCTGCTTCAGGTCCTTCTAGCACTCTTGCTAGTCACTTGATTAAATCATCCTTGGTTGCAGATGCTGACTGACAGAGAAAACAGCACATGCAAAAAGTCAGCAAGGGCTAATGCTCAGCTAGCTTCTAAAAATACTACAATAGCTGGATGGTACAGTAAGTTAAGTAACATGCTTTAATTTCATATTGAGAGCATTTATTGGAAGAGGAGGGAGAGCTGGGGATTAAACCATGAAGCAAACAAATAACTTACTTGGAGGCCGCTTTCAGCTGCAGCAAGGGGGATGATGACGGACCAAAGCAGGTGCCCACCTTGCTGAGGGCCGTGGCCTCAGCCCCGGGCTGGGGCCTGACAACAAGGCTGCTGGCACGGAGCAATTATATAACTTTATTTCCTGCCCCCCTCCCCTTTCTTCTTTTACCCTTGTTCCAGTGTGTGATCTCCGCTGCAGCTGGCCAAGTGCCAGTGTTTGTCTGTGCACAACGGACACAAACAGATTCTGGAGGGTCATGTGAAACTACCCCTGGCTCTTTAAACCTCACCGCCCTTACCTTTTCCCCTCCACTGCCTGCATTGCTGTAACAGGTGTGGCTTTGTTTATGCACGGCCTGTCGCTTTGCTTTAGCACCTGGGTTGTGCTGGCCCGCAGTGTCCGGAGGAAACCTTTGCCTCCCTATTTTGCTCAAGCTGCAGGAGAGCTCTCTGGATCTTGTGGGCAGGTGTTTGCACTGAACGAAACAGGCAGGGGCATCAGCTTTATAATGGCAGCACCAGCAGTCATTAGTCACTGTAACCTCTGCTTCTGAAAACTTTGATCTACCTTACCATGGCTTTGGCTCAGCTTTGTGAGTAAGGCCTGTGGTTCTCAGCATCTTCTGGTACAGATGTAAGGTGATTCCAGAGAGGGTGTATCCTATTCCTGTAATTTTTTGGCAATTGCTAGTTAAAAAAAAAAAAGAAAAGTCTGGTTTAATTGAAGAGTTACGGGCCTGGAGCCAGGTGAAAGCCTGAAATAAGGTCTCTCAGTTAAGTGTTTGTGTGTTACTGCTGTGGGAAACCCAAATGTAAAATGATGCATCTTGGCCCCATTTCACCTTTGTTACTACATAGTACTTCATGAATCTTACCTTCCAGAAAGGACTTTTATATGCTGGGGCAACTGAAAACACATTTAGGTGTGTGACAAATAGCTTATAACTGGTTTTCTTGTTCCAACTTTTATTTCTCTTGGGATGCCCTGTTGCTCTTCCCAGCCAAGAGGCAATATGTCACTGCATCCATGCGTTAGACATTGGAACTTCTTCCTGGGAAGTGGAACTAATGCTGCTAAACTGCATTTGTGGGGTTTTAGCTACCCTATAAAAATTAGTCATGTTAAATTTCATGGCGGGAAATGCACAGAAAAAGCTCTGGGCTGGGGAGGGATGTTCTGCTGAGTTTTCCATGCCTGTGAAGCTTACCTCTTAGCCTTTGTACCGAGAGCAGTCAGCTTCAGCTTTTAAGTTTTGACTGAAACCTTTCCTAGATAAGCATCTCCTCCTGCTGTTGCCCTTGGCACCTTGGAAAAATCACAACTGAACTTTCTGAGGAACAGATGCATAATTTTGTATGTCCTTTCTGCAGTTGCCTTCTTGTGCTGCAAGTCCCAAATTTTCTGCCTCAACTTTAAAATGGAGATGATGTGGGCCAGGTCAGTGATGGCTGTGTGGTGTCCCAAAGAAAATGAGATAAATCCAGTGAGAATGACTAGTGCTCCAAAAGTACCAATAATGTTAGAATATGATACCCTGTGGTTGCAAGGGATTTGATGAAAACAGGAGCTCGTGAATTGCTTGTTCCTAGTAAGTGTTCAGTTTGCTCCAGAGAAAGAACTAACAAATACTGCTCTGTTTCAAGAAAGTAAGAACAAAGACAGTTGTGCTGACAGAAGGTCTGATGTGGTTTGGGGTTTTTTTTGATTCCTTAGAAGCAATAACAAAAACTCATGAGATAAGTGAGATGTGGCGCATGAAATAACAGCCAGTGTTGTGAAAATGTGTGTGAAGAGTGTAAAGAGCTATAAGGGGAGATAGCCAATGTGGAGGCAGAAGTTCGAGTGGTCCCAGTTGTATCTGGCATAGATAGATAGCTGCCATTTGTATCTTCTCATACAGTGTTTACTCATAGAAACCTTTCTTAGTCATACCACTGTTGTCAATTTCTGTCTTGTAAATGCCTGTGGGCTCCTGAGCTGATCCCTGATGGTGACGACACTTGAGAGCAGCGCTTGAGTACTTGAATCAAAGTTCAAGCATTTGCTGAGACAGTCTCTCTGATGAAGGGATAATTTATTTCATATGCGGTACAACTAGATTCAGTTCTAGTCCCCAAACACCACATCCATTATGTTTTTGAGCATTAGCTTATACTTTGTCAGTGCTGGACTGAGGGCTCATGGTTGCGCGATGTTGAATTGCCGCTCACTGTGTGCGTGTTACTGCTCTGCCTTAATTACAATGTCATTTGCCGTGAAGGTGGTTCCTATGTTTTGACATAAAAGCAGGTCATGCCACTGTGTATTTAGCCCACACTTTGGGCACAGTAGGATTGTGTATATAGTCACGTATATCGCTGCAGCAGTTTATGCTTGGTGATAGATATATCATTGCAGTCAACTTTATGCACTTTTCCATACCCACGCTTAACTGGTGTATGCAAAGGTATGCCACTTTTGTAAAACCATGTACCTGCTCTAACTCTCCTTCTCATACTTCTAAAATGTCTTATCTTACTTTTCCTATTTTCTTGTTTATATTTCAATTTTCCTTCTTTCTCCTAGTTGTCTTCTTTGGCAAGATCTGTGAGAAACCGTGGTATTTTAGACTTAGCCAAATTCAGTTTGTGTTAAAACTTCATGAAACTTGATCTTGTGAGAGTTCCAGTATGAAAAAAACAACAGGTTGGCATCCAGAGCCTTGGATGTTTTTCTAAACTGAACTTCTGATTTCTCTTGAGGTTTAGTAGTTCACTACTGAATCTGTTTCAGTCCAGTTAATTAGTTACAAAGCCCTAAGCCACAGACTTGGAATTAAAGAAAACAAAGCCCCAAGCCTCCGCATAATTTGATGCAAGAAGAAACTTTTGTTAAACTAGGAAGTGCATTTACATCACTGTTTCTCAGTTTTAAACGCAAGCTGGTGTACACATGAGCCAACAGCACAGTCATTGATTCTGGATCCGTGCCACACGTATTACTGTGGCAGCCCAGTGTCCCCCTGTGATCTGCTCCCCCACCTTCTCTGACACTGGTTTCTCCTTTCAGAGGCATGGCAGGGTTTTTTTGTTTTGCATTGGTGGTTTGACTCTGTGTAATGTAGCTTGCAGGGAGTACAGAATGCCTGGTTTTGATAAGATATTCTGCTCTTCTGTTTTTAGGACAATGTAGATCAGACTTCGGCTCATGGTCGGCGGGATCTGGTGGAACCGGGTTTCCAAGAACCATCTAACCGCATCTCCCTGAACCACCAAGGTAAGGAATAGTGTGTGGAAATCCAGGCTTCCCAGGAATGCAGGCATGGTTTTGCCTCCATGTTGCCATTTCTCCTTCTCATTGGGGGAAAAAAAAATGTTCTGGATGGTTGGAGAAAGAGAGCTGAAGAAATCAGTTTTTGTCACAACTGTCCTTGGAGCTGAGTGGAGATGATGAAGGACTTGTATGCATCTCAAACCTTGTAGCCCAAGATAGGATTACTAGCCTGGGTGACAGGGATGTTCTCCTATTTTTAAGAGTGGGGAGGAGGGAAGTACTTACATTGAATTCAACATTGGTAATGTTAAGGTTGCAATTAAAAAAAATCTTCGACTGTCATAAGAATGGCTCTGGCTCAGTGTCTGCACTAGGAGAAGAAAAAAAAAAACCATGTTTGCTTGCTTTCCATGAGAGAAATCAGCTCATTTGGGAAAAGATAGCCCTGAACTAGATGTTGTAATGTGGGTGTAATAGTTTAGCTTCTGTTATTCAACAGGACCATTCATAAAAAGATAAAACAAATCTTAAAACTCTGTCTTCACTGATTTCTGTCTGTTCAGAGACCTAAAAGACAACAGTTACTGTTATTAAAGACTGTTCAGCTCAGCTTTACTTTTTTAGGTTTGAAATAATTGATAATAGTGTTCTCTTAAGCACTGAACCCTCTTGCCCTCAGCGTTCCTGATGGTTTAATTTGAAACCAAGTCCTGGAAGATCACCTTCAGAGCTTGTTTCATCAGTGCAACAACTAATAGTAATGTAGACAGAACAAGACTATTGAAACAAAAAAGATTACAAGCGCATTACTTAATATATTTGCCAAACATGTCATGCTTAACTTGTCCTTTAAAAATCCAGCTTTTTTAATTTGTCAAGGGCAGCAAGACTTAGATTTCATGACTTGTAGATTATCAAGACAATTAATGTTTCACAAACAAGTCCCAGAGTGTAATGAGGATTGTATTTTAACTTGCTCCCCTTTCCATGCTCCAAGTCTTTGGTGTTTTTAAAGCTTTGCTTTCAATTGAAGAGAGAAGGCAACAGGTTGCAATGTAATCCAGTCTAAACCTTGCAGTAGCTGAGGCAGTGTGTTGTGGCATGTTTGCATGCATAGAACACATTTTATAAGCTAAATTTTTCATTTGTTTTAGAATTAATAATGGTTATTATATTACTTTCACGGATCTTAGGATGTGCAAATTGTGGAACAGATTTATACGTGTGACTTCTGAAGCTATTTGTAAATATCCCCCTTTAATCAAGGGATTTTTTTGGGAGGGGGAAACACATCCTGTGTGGTCCAGGTTCATGTGTTACAGTGCATGTGGCTGCTGTTTTTGAAGTCTGAACATCCATAGAAGAAATAGGTAATACTGTGTTTTGATGGCAGAATGCCAGCTTTGCAGCCTGACATTTTCCCACTTCCTTTTCAGATCCTCCTTTTCCTCTATCAATATTGTTGTACTGCAGAAGGATCCATACCGAGTCATCTGACATGTGGCTCTTTCTCAGCCACTTTGAGACAAATGTCTGTATGTGGTGGTCCAAATTAGGAAACAGCTGTCTTTCAAGAAAATTGTTTGCATAGAGGGTGCTGGCAGTCCAATGCCTGTTTCTCAAGGAAGATCCAGGTTATGTTTTTCCCCAGTACTTTGTAAAGTAAAGGTCACTTATGCATCCACAATTTGTTTGGGATTTTTCGTCTATGTCAGCTGACTGGCAGCAATCAAATCCAGTATTTCTAAAATCTTTTTAATTTTGTTGCTGAAGTAAGTACATAGTACAGTATTAATCTTGACGCTGCTGTGTTAGTGGTGTGGATTAAGAACGGAAACCTAAGGTGGCTTTTAAGGCTGAGCTGGGCTGCAAGGACTTCTGCCTTTTTGCAGTGTTGGAGGGAAGCAAGGTACCAGCTGCTTTGGTACTGTCTTGGAAATGGAAGTGGCCATAGGCGTGATGTTACGTCATGTCTCATGTGTTTGTTCTGTCCAAGTAGGAGCACCTGCACTGTTTTCATAGCATATGAAGTAAATATTCTTGTCCAAGAATTTGAAAGTACAAGTATTTTTAGAGCTGGCATATATTCTAGAATTCCGGATAAATGAATAATACATAGAAAAATACAACAAGAAGAGCTTCAGCTCAGGGAGTTGTGACATAGTCTGAACTAGCTCCCATACAGTCATATTATTCACATAATAAATAGGAGGATTAGATTATTAACATGAAATGGATTTTTTTCATTCTGTGGCCACTGTTTGCGTTGGTTTTTCTTACTCTTACGCTAAACTTCATTATCCATTACTTTCTGTTAAAGCCTTGCTGGCACTGACACTGGTTTAAAACTTAGAAGAGTAAACCTGTATCCAGAAGCAACTTGCAGAACCACTGCAAATTAATATTTGGTGGTATGCCTTGATTATGTTGCTGATAAAGATGTTTGCAACAGACTATGGCAATTTTTGCTTCCAGTTATATGCAACGTTACTTGCTGAATTAAGTACATACCTGTTAGGAGGCCTGAAGCCTCCTGTGATTGGCATGAGCAGAAATTGTGGAAGGATTAGAACTGGCTAAAATAATGCCTGTGTTAGGTGTTCTCTGCCTTTTTCTCTTCAGCGTATTGTGCGTTAAAGGCTGCAGCTGAACTTTGAGCAGCCGTGGTTGTTACGCTGTTTTATGTGTGCACTTGCAGTTCACACCTGACCACATTGCTCAGTGAGCGCAGCAGATTTGCCAGTTTCTGTTGAACATTAACTTGTGGCCCTGTGCTTTTTGATGGGAGAGCTTTTGGTACAAGCACCTGCAATTCTGAACCACGACTGCTTTCCGCAGCCTATAAAAATGGTGATTAGCTTCTTCCCAGGCATCTGAATCCCTTTAACACAAACTGGAAAAAGAGCATTCAAGTGGAGACTGAGATTGCCCTGCCAACTGTCCCTGCCTGAATAAGCCCTTTCTTGTGAAGGGCATTTCAAGTACGTGTTTCCTGCTGAATCACTGTTTTTACACAAGCAGATGCTTTATAACTCTTCAGCTTCTTCTTTCAAAAGAGTATCTTGTAAAGATTGGGGAGCAGAAGATACTTCTGTAATGTGAGGAGTCTTTAGAATAGGAAGGTTTCGTGTGAAACAAATGTGCAAAATTAAGTGCAGATGGAGCAGTATTTCTTCCTAGAAATAGTTTAACAACTGCTTATGTGTAGGTATGCTAATAAACTTGCTTACTTTAACAATAAGTGGTTTTATATCTAAGCCATTATTTAGTACTCACTTTTCAATGATTCTGCTAATTGGGCAACTTTTGTAAAGGTACTAAATGCAAAGAGTGGGGACTATGATGTCTTTCCTATATTCCCCATAAGCTACTTCATAAATCAAATGTAATAGGAAACAACAAGCTGTCTTGCTGAACAATACTAGGGTCCACTAAAGTAAGGGAACAGATATGCTTCAGATACCTATTAAAAGTTAGAGGAAGTAAAGAACAACCAGCCAGGATTTGGCATTTAATAACCAGCAAGTCTAAGTATTTCTGGAACAGTCCTTCCAGAAGCTGTAGTAAAGCCTCTAGGCTTGGAGAAGAAAAGTATGTCTAAACTACGTGGCTTTTCTGAAGAGGAAAAAGTAGGAGGTGAAGAAACAAGCAAAACAATTATTTACCATCTTCAAAAACACCAAGAGGAAGTGAGAGCATGCTTAGGAGGTGACGACAGGTATTGTTTTTTAAATTTTTTTTTTTCCTTCTCACTTTGCAAAAGATTCAGCAGTGACAAATGTTTAAAATCTTGCAATGACAAGTTTTCTGCAGAGTGTAGCCTACAGTATTTGTACTCTGCCCAGCAGTGAGAGGCAGAGCTGGGGACCATAGTAGTGATTTTAGTTCCAGCCCTTGCCTTTCACACAGGGATGCCATTTAGAGGCCTTCCATAGGGGTGATAGGCTCCAGCATTTGCTCTCCCTTGTCCCTTCCCAAAGGGTGCTGCTGGTTCTCCTCTCTCTCCAAGTACCCTGGCAGTGCAGCCTCTGTTCCTCTCAGCTGCTCTGTGATGCTGCTGTGTGATGCCACCAGATTTAACCTTGAGTGTGTCTCGTTAGCAAGACAAAGCTATCACACAGATTTCCCTGTGCTACCGTGGGAGAGCTTTGCTGTATGAATTATGATGGCAAAATACACTGTGCTACAGAAAACTGTAAGCCTGAGAGAATTTGTTGACTCTTGGACTTCAGGGGATTTAACCTGCCTGCCGTGCCACTGCTGTTTCTCTTCTTGCTCCGTACTTCTGGGATCTTCTTTGTTGATGCATGTTTTGGAGCTCATTTTTTCTGTTTGTTTTTCTAGCAGGCAGCAAATACTGCCAACTCCAGTCCCAGATGTGAACTTTATGGGCAATACTTTTTATTGGTACTTGACATGTACTTTTTGAGATTGTGTAGCTATTTCTCATTCAGAATTTTAAAGCCAGGCATAAATAAGGTACATTCTGTCACCTTGACTTTTAGTGGAAGTATTAGACATTCAGTTCTGGCACTTTCTGTATGTATGTACTCGTGGGATGATTTTCGGTTTCTGTACAAAGGTGTTTTGCCATGGGTCTGTGATGAAAGATATATCTTGCTTTTGTTAGTGCATTCACACAAAGGCTTCCTTTCCCAAGGTGCTCTTGGCTCTTCTTGGACTTGGTGCTCTTTGTCACTGCAGTTTGCAGACAGAGCTGAGCTGAACCTTGTGGTACCTCTGGCTCCACAGCCAGGTGGCTCCAGCAGCAGAAAGGACATGGTGATAAGAGTTGTTTTAGCCAGCAGCTGTCCTTTGTCAACAGCCTTTGGTCTTTCTTGGTAGGTCATGGTAGAGAGTCTTGCCTGTAGTGAGATGATGAACATGCTTTGGTTGCAGATTGGATGGGCATTAGATTTCCTGCCTGTATGTACAGACCACTTGGCTGTCAGTGAAACTGGAGAGGATCCAGGGCATCTGCCAGGTTGCATCATACTGCAGCCGACTCTTGAGGTGGATGCTGTCCTGTACCTCGCTGGCTACTCACTAATATATTAATTTTTATAGAGATAGTAAATGTCAGCATGATGGAAACTTCCCTTCTAGCACACTGGAACAGTCCTGGCTCCAAAAAATACAAGCCCCTGTAAATACAGGCAGACTTTTGAATGAGCATGGGTGTAGGTGAAGTATTACAATGCCTAAGATTTATCCCATAGAAATAATACTGTGTAGCACTCTTTTTCTCTGCCATTGTTGTTATTACTTGCTTTTAACATATTTTCTTTTGTATTTGCCTCAGGATAGGCACGGGAGGTTGAGGCGATGTTGTTATTCATTCTGTAGCTAAGGAGGAGTGTGTTTAGTAACAGTCGGTGCTGCTTCTGAAATGCTTCAGTTGTGGGATCTGACTGGGATGTGAGTTGGTTATCTGGTGTATCAGAACTAACCCATGTTTTTTGCAGAATCCAGCTGGTACTGAATTGAAAGTGTAGAATGAAAAACAAACATTGTTTGTGTTTAGGAGACAATACTGCCAGACATTCATGAATTCTCGTGCTTTGTATAAATGTTGTTGTCATTGTCCAGCCTTAGAAAAAAACCACCATTAGTGCCAAAATGATTTACACTGACTAATCTTACGCAGAGAGCGGAGGCCCTGCTTCCTGCCTAGCTCATTACAGTACCTTTGTCTTCTTTTGGAGAATGCTTCCATTTATGTTTGGTGATGAATCTTGTTAGCACAGCTACTAGGAGGGCACCCATAATAGCTGTAGAAGTTTAACTTCCCTCATTAGATTAGTTTCCAAACCCTGGGGCTGACAGAGCTCTGAAAAAAAATTATGAAAAGGGAAGACAGAGTAGATTGGTGTTTAGTACAGATTGTTTCAGAGATTTGCAGCGAGCTCCAGAAGACAGATGAACTGAACTGACTGAGTTTAGCTGGAAGACTCTGTACATAATGTAATGAAGACTGAGTGAAAACAGTGAAATGAGAAGAAACAGACCAAAAATTATTTAAACTGTTGCCTATTCAAAGAAAAGCGTTTGTAGGTAACTGATGTATTTTCTTTCATTTTTATTGTATTTTTTAATTTTATTTTTTATTTTATTTTTCATGGATCAACTTTTTAGTATCAGCTTGCAAATCTTTGGTTTTGGACATATTTAAAATTAATTGTGTTCATCTGAAGCCACCTGATATGAATAAAAAAGCACTGTAATATCTCATAGTTGACAAGCATGGTATTTTAAGCCTGTTTATAATCTCAGGATTCAGTGTATCAATCTGTTGAATTTCTCTGATAAAGTAGCAGGGAAGTGCAGGGAAGGAGCCCACTGTCTTGTTTGTATAGGGTTTGCCTTGGGGGCTTTGTTCATTGGAAGTTTTACAAGTTGAGATGTAGAAAAAATTAAGAATTTAAAGTAAGCCAAACCAAGCAGTACAACAATATTAAAAATTAATTTTAAGACTTTTTTTTTTTTGCTGTGGCATTTGGAAGAATGGTAAAGTTATTACCAGGCGTGCGGAGACCTCCTTGCTATGCTGGAGGGGAAGATGGCTGCTGGGGCAGAGCAGTTGCATTGGAAGAGCAAGTGGAACTGGACTGGGGGATTGGGTTCCTTGCTCAAGATAGTCCATGACACATCATACTCATCCTTCAGGGACTGGAGCTGTATGGGTGTATGACATCTGAAATAGTGCTTTGGGATTTTTTATACTGCAGATAGGTGTCCCTCCACCTTCTCTCTGAAGATTTGTATCTTCAGTTACCACGGCACAGAGGGGAGTAGATTCACTCCGGGTAATTAGAAGCTCCTTTCTTGTTATTGTTAAATTCTTATCTAAGGCTTTGGGAGGGGAAGGTGTAAACTGGGCATCTGGGTGATGAGCTTCTCTTGCTTCTCTACAGATCCATCTCAGGAAAAGAGGGCATTTACCTCCCTCACCCCTTATGTGTTACCTCCTTGGAAACAAGTTAGCTTAGTACTAGCATAAGCCTACAGCGGTGGCCCTTTAAGAAACTCTCCACGAACAAATAAGGAGAGACACTGCAAAATCAATTGTAAAATCAAATGTCCTTTTTAATTCACTTTTGTCTTTAGTATTACAGTATGTGCATTTCCTCCTGCCACTGAAGTGATGCCTAAAAAGGCCAGCCTGGAAACAGAGACTAGACAGGAGTAAGGGAATAAAGGTGGATATTTATTTGAAAGGCCTTCAGAGGTGCACCCTGGGCAGGCCAAAGGCTACACCCAAGATGGACAAGTCACGAGTTCTTCACACTTTTATAGGTTTGGCCCATTTGCATATCAGCATAAATTTGCCAATTAAACTTTAGCTAATGATGTAACTGCCCCTCAGCTTGCCCCCCTCCTCAAGATGCTGGTTTACACATTTTGGGCCTAGGATGGTCTGGGTGTCCTTGCAGAGCAAGCCTGGAGAGGCTTTGTTATATCTGTCTTAGCGTGAGAGAACAGCAGCTAACAGGCCACAAGACAGTTCAGAGCTACATACTAGGAATACAGAATTTGAAAAATACAAAAGCTAAACCCTAAGGTATCAGAAGCAGAGCGAATCTATCTGTTCTTTTTGCATCCTTTGGCTGGGTGATGCCAGAGGCAGCTTGGGATGCCCTCTCTCTTTGTCGGTGGGTATGCATTCGGGGGCATCTCGTGGAAAACTTTCTCCCTGTGCTGCATGATGGCTCAGGGGAGCGGCACGATTTGGGGGCTCTCAGTGAGGGCCTGGGGTGCCAGCGGGTGGGTGCCTAAACACACTGGTCTGTTGGGAGTGACTGCTCCGTCGGCAGGAGGCCGATGTTCACATCGTGTTTTCATCCGCGAGGCGATGCCAGCGGCGGCGCAGACACTTCCTGTGCCGCTGCCACCACTCCAGCGGTGTTGGGTCACCCAGCCCCTCGCTGGGCAGGCACCTGCGTGTGGGCAGCCTGGTGCCGCAGCCTGGCTGGTGACTCCTTGGGAGGGGGGGCACCTTGCACGGGCTGAGGGAGGGCTCCTGGAGGGAAGCAGCCTGCAGGCCCTTCGTGGGGATGATGTTGTTCCAGGCATTCTGTTTCTTGAGCTCATAGGTCTGACACATCTGTTAGAAATGGTGTGCTTGGGGAAATTCAGATATCTGAGGGAGACCAGTTGTTCAACATCTACCTCGTGATGAGATGTTTCTCCCAGGTACCAGAGCTGAGCTCATTTCTTGTGTGTTTATCTCACATCTTCTGTGAGGAGGAAAAAGAAGTCCATTATCCCATGGATGGTGCACTCCCTCCTCTGTAAGTGTATTTGCTTAGCAAATTGCACCATTCCATTGCTAAAGCAGCCAAATGTGATAGATTTCACTATTTTTCAAATCATTTTATATACTTATTTATACTATCCAACAGGTATTGGGGCACTTCTGGTCTCAGGTCTTCCTCTGCCTCCTAGGCAGTTTATTTCTTCCATTTGAGTTAGTGGACCAAAATTGAGCTTAGTGGTCTGAAATATCCTCTCCTAATTTAATCAGTGCAAGTTAACTGTAAAATCTTGGGATGAGCTTGTATGTTCTCTGGCATAACTGTATTGCTTCTATGTTTTCTTCTGTAATCTGACTAAATTTCTACTGTCAATATGTTAGAGCAAAAGGATGGAAATTAATAATATCAACACAGGCTCTTTTGATAGCCTCTGGATGACATTTTTAACGTGGCTGAATTGAATTCTTGCCTGTGCCACTACACCCTCTTCCTTCACGTTCTTGGGTTTTGCATATTCCCTGTTAGGGGGAATGTTTTAAGTGTGTTTAGCTTTATGTAAGAAGCTTTTGAACCTTTCAGTGAAGGTGTTATAGCCAAATGTCAAAACATAGCTGTGGGCACTTAAAATAGTCTCAGTACTAATGAGCTTTCCAGCTAAGAAAGTTGATTTATTATGCAGCCTGGCTTTTAATCATGCCATAACAATGGCAGTTGTTCAGTAAAAACAGTGTCTCTGCAACATCAGAATATTAACTTTGAATTCTGACACCTTAACCAAAATCAAATTCTAAGTTTCAAAGGCAATTTGACATGTAAAGGGAAAGGGTATGTTTAGAGATGGAAACAATCCACACTCACTGCAGCTGTACTGTCTGTTATGTATTTCGAAAATAATCTTTTAAGAAGTATCTCTAATTTTTGAGATAAAAGTACAATGTCACTATGCAAGGTCAGCTTTAATGGAGAGAGAACTGGCTTTCAGTATCTGATTACATGGAAAGCTCTAGGGCTTTAATCTGGTTTCATGACTGTGTGTTCAAGTCTGAAATAAATCTATTCTGCTTATTCGGACTTTTAAGAGTATCATCTGTCAGAAACTGCCATTTATCTGCAGCACATGGAATGTTTGAAATCACTGTGACTGTTGAGGGGAGGCTATTTTATTTTTTAAATCTCTCTGCTTTGGTAAAAGCAGACAGATTTCTCAAGAGCACAGTGTTAACTGTGTCTCTGTGCTTTCTGAAGGTGATGGGGGAAAAATAGACCCCATTTTCTATGAAACTGATTTCCAAGAGTGCAGTAGCAGTGGTGTGGAGAAGTAGGGGCAGATGTGATGTCAGAAACTGCTCCCTGAATTGCGATTGGCTAGACTTCATCCTTCCAAGAAACCTTTTAACAGCCTTAGTCTATGTGTACATTTAACAATTTTGGAATCAGATTTTTTCTTTTTTTCTAAATGAAATCCATTTAACTAGATAAAGTCCTGATTTACTCCCACCCGTGTTTAAAGCACACTGAACTGATTTTTGTTCTGTCTCTGACCAGCCATGCCCCTTTGATCTCTCTTGTGACGCAGGTAATTTTTAATAGCTGACACAGTGCAGCCCTCTTGTCTGCAAACAGGTCTGAGAGACATGTATCTGAGTTTTGGATTTTTGTTTTCCCCTGACCTTCAAAGTTATATTTTTGGTCTCTGTCAAAGTAGTGAGAGGGTAGAGAACAGGCAGTACAGCTCTTAGTTTCCTTCCATTGTTTGTCCTAATAAGTGTCCTAACCTTTGGTTTCTGTCTCTTCTTTCCAGTGCCTCAGGTGAAGAAAAGTATAAGTTAATTTACTTTTTTGTGAGCTTCATCTTTAAAGCAGAGCTTTTATCATCTTAGAAATGAATAGAGAAAATCACTTTGCTTCTCTTTTAAAAAATAAAAATTATTAAATAAAAAAATAACCAAGCAATGTCTCTGTAACATTTCCAGGGGTAAGAAATAGAACAAGGGTGAGGTAAGACTTGTTTGCAATAGTGAAATGGGGCATATTTCTGATACCACAGGCTTCTGTTGCTTTAGGATTCCCTATGATTCAACCACTTTGTGCTCCTCCTTTTCACTTGTTAGTTGGTCTTAATTAGAGGAAGAATTATAAATGCTAAACAAAAGTTGGCCTTGTGCTTAAAAATTGAATGGATTTAAAAAGTTGTGTGGTAGTATTGTTGCAAATTTAGGTTAAGCAGTCTGAAGAAGTATAGAATTAGTTTAAGGTTTTAGTATCCTTTTCTGCATATTAAAACAATTTTCAGGAGCTTGCGTACTAGAAAAATGGGACTGTCACATAAAGACGTAGCACATTGTACAGCTGAGAGGAAAATGCCCAGTTCAAGTTATAGCTTAAACATGATCTTTCTTAAAAATGTCTTTTCTAATCTGTTTATAAAATAAAGACTGGTTCTGCCAGATGACTGGGAAGTTGAGGACTGCAGGTTTTAAGATTTTTCCAGCATGGGAATGTATCTCTTTCAGTTGAGAGAAACAAATTACACTGGAATGCACTCATGGTCTATATCAGCAAGTATACCTTAACTTAGTTATGTCAAAAAGAACATACGCTGTGGTATATCAAAAAAAAGAAAGGATGTCACTAAAAGTACTTGGCTAATAAATTTCTGTGGTTTTGGGTGAATGTGAAAGTAGGCTTTCTTAGTGGCAGAGTTATGTTTATTTAAGTATCAGCATGATTTTCTAGGTTTAAAAAATGATTAAAGATTCATGAATGAAGTCAGACTTCAGATAGCAAGAAGAGTGTAAAATGGCAAAGGCTTCGATTACAGGAACTTTCTGGTTCATTCTGTAAGCTCTGCATCTCTGAGGAGTATCCTGCCTGTATTTACAGCCAGCCCTTGCTGAAAGAATGTGATTGACCTTGGGCTGGCTGGCAGCTTTATAGGTAGCAGGGTCCTTGTTGGGGGGATGGTTATTTTTCGCTCCTTTTGGAGGTTGCATGGAGTAACAAACGTCCACAGCCTGCGCTGTGAGGTTGTGCAGCCTCTTAGGCACAGATGGGAAAGAGTGGTTGCAAACTGTAGCAGGTAATGATGGCAGCAGCAGACCTGGCTCCCGTGTGGTTGTAGCTCACCATCTATGACTCAGGCATCCATCAGCTGCCCAGAAAAACTGGACTGCAGAATTCATGGCAGGATGATGACAAGTGTGTGTTTCTTTACATGAGCATGCAGAAGCAGCCATGGGCTCTCTGCTCCACAGCCCGCAAGCCCCTCTGTGTAGAAGCTGGGAAACACTTGGTGGGGTTGGCCATTGTGCCTGTGTGGAGCAGGGCAAAGAGTTAGAAGCACTCATTTGACAAATCAGCTTCTACATGGAGTGAAACAAATCACTGTGGATGTCTACCTGCATTTTCCCCGTCAGCAAAATGAGGATATTGCTGTTGCAGAACTTCTGTCAAATGTGTGGTTGAGATCTGCTTAGTAGTGCGCGTACTCTTTTTGAAGGTGAAATCTCGCTTCAGCTTTGTTCATGGCATTAAGTCATGAGCCAGTTCTGAAGAGATAAAGTCAAGACTGAAACGTGAACATATGTGAGATGGTGTCCTAATCACACTGGGTAAGCCACAGGGTGTTACTTTGGTTTGACAGGTAGTCTTTCTGTAAATTGACTTGCTTGTATACAGCCTGTGACATGGAAATGATGAGAGACGATGCAGCTTCTAAGTACTGTAAATGTACTTTGATTGATGGTGCATAATTCTTGACTCACAGTAGGGAGGAGGTCAGCGAATTAAGCTCAAGGGTACTTGAAGCTTTGTGCATGTGGGGGTTGAAATTAAAGTTAGGAGCAGTGACCAGACTTGCCAGATGACATTGGAACATTAACTAAAAAAAAAAAAAAAAAAAAAAAAACAGTATTAAATGTGGGATAAAGAGATAAATTAAAAACACTCAAGGCATAAAGCATAGTGAAAAGCCATGAAGTTTCTTTAAGATGGTTTTAGTATGTAGCTGAGATAAAACTATTGAAAGAGATCTAATTTGTTTCCATTACTGTAGGAGCCAAAATGTCTACTAATACAGTATTTATGTTTGTGGTAGTATCTTTCTACCATTGTGTATCTCTATAAACTTTCTGTTTAAGAAAGCGACTAAACAAAGCAAAACAAAAAAACCTCTCAACCCTTCCTCCGTATGGCAGTAGTGCAGAGCTTTTTGGGCCAGGATACATGTCTCCTGCTGTGTTATGCTGGTGAAATACAAAACAGAGAGATCTCTTTCTGAAGAGCAAGTTTAGAGATGAATCTGGCAGATTGTTGGCTCCAAGGCAAACTGAGACGATCAGAGAAATTTGCTGAAGGCATGGCTGGGGTGAATGCCTCCTTTCTTACAGCGAGAGTGTTTGAGCAAGAAGACTTGATGATCTCCATGCTGACTTTGCCCTGAAAAGAGATGTTCTCAGACCATTTGCTTTCCCCAGGGTCTGGTGTCTCCCAGGGGTTTGGTGGTACAGCTGCGCTGGCACACTTCCTAATGTACTTGTAATAGCAAGAAACCACTTTCTCTGAAGGAAGTTTATTCTGGTTTGACAAGTGAAATGAAATGCAGCAATAAAAGCATTCTTAGACACTTATACTGGGCTAGAAATACAGCTATTTTAACAGGAAAAACAGTAGAAATGTGGAGTCATTTCTATTGAACTGGTTGTTTGCAACCTTTCCTTGTATTACAGGCAAACGTGCAGACCCATACAAAATGCATTTTATTGAAAGCACATGGGAAGACAGTCTTCTAGTGCATCCTCAGTTTTGAGGGGCCAACAGACAGACTTGCTAATGAGGGCAGAATTGGGGGATGTTGTTGACAGAGTGGACACTGGAGAGGTTAATAGGGTAGAAAAGAACATAAGTAGCTCTCAGTGAAATGGTACCCTACTGTGGTGAAAGAAGAAGACGGTAAGAATCTGAAATCCATTTGAGTAAAGTATAAAAGAAGGTGTTGCTCTTGATAACTCTCAAAATTAGTTCACTGCAAGTTGAAAGGAAGCCCATGTGGAGTGTCCACTTTGGAGGACTGTTGGAGATGGAGGAAACTTTGAAGTGGTTTCTAGTGCTTTACGTGGTGCAGAAGCTCTTAGTGCAGGTCTTTCCTGTTCTGAGACCATATGTTGGTGTTTTATTCATTTTATGGTTAGAGTTAAGTATGTTCAGGTGCATAAACACGTCAGAAAAGAGAAAGAACCTTCATTTATTTTTTACTACTAAAGATTAAAAATACTTTTAGGTAACTATACATTTTGATGTTATGCTGCAGCTGCCTTGGCTTGTGCTTTGAGTTGTAAATTTGTCAAATGAGGAAACAAAGTCTGTGCTTGTTTGTTTGTTTGTTTGTTTTTCTAGTCAGATGGTCTTCAGGTCCATCTAAGAAAAGATTGAGGAACATCAGTGAAAGTATGTTGTCATACCAAAGACAATGCTTTTGAATTTTTTAAAGGGGAGTAAAATAGCAAAAGATAATATTGTAGTTTTGCATTATTTATGGTGCCTGTAGCTTTGAAAAAAAATCTTGTGATGTTAAGGCTGTCCCAAAATGAACTGGAATAGTACATTTCTGTAACTCTGATTTCTTACTTTGTCTATAAAGCAGATATAGCAAGCTTGAGACTTGTTTTAAGCTCATGTAATAAGAGGAGGGGAGAAACCCCCTCAAATTCCATGGCTCAATGAAATAAGGAAGATCTGTAGAAAAACAACTCTGTTGTAATTTGGTGTCAGTTGTGCACTGAAATCTTTCGCCACAGTGCAGCACTGTAACAATAAGCTTCAGTCATCACTGTCTTTCAGCTTACCTGACTGTGATAAGCAGCACAGTATTTATTTCTGCCTTTATGTAAACATTATGCCGCAAGTGGTTCATGACAGCGCTTCAGCAAGCTGTGTCATGTGAGGATACTTGAGAAATGCATCAAAGGAGCTGACATTCTTGCATTGAGGTTGGAAAAGGTTGCAGCACTTTTCTTAAAGCCAAGAAGCTTCAAGGGGAAGATCAATCTGAATTTGTTACATTTTCTAAGTCTCTTTGTGCCTATTAAAAAGGACAAGATTCTGTCAAGCTAGTTGCATTTTCAGCTAAAAAAAAGCCAGAGTTAAATGGGGCAAACCAGCTAAACAAAAAAACCCTTTCAAAATATAGCATGAGATGTAGCTAAATTTGGAGTTCTTAACAGCAAGCAGCTGCTTAAGTAATTAAAGTATATAAGGTGCTACTGACCAAAGCAATTAGTATGTAATTTCATTAATGGTGTTAGGATTGCAGTAACAATATTTAAGTCTTTCTGTCCAAATCAAGATTGCCGGCAGTTTGTGCCATGTCCAAGAGGAGTTTGGGAGCAGTGCGATGTTAGGGTGTGTTACAGCACCACTGTCTGAGTGCATCTGTAACTGCGCAGGAGCATCCTGTACGGGCTGTGCCTTGTTAACCCTCCTAATTAACATACCTTGCTTGAGAATTAACATGTGCATGCACTTCTAAATTTTTGTAAGCTAGGATGGTAATGAGTTTACATATAAAACATGGCTTCACGGGGGCTGCTAATTTTTTTGTTTATCTTTGGAATTAATTTGTGTGCTTGCTGCTGTTCAAGAGCAAAAGGGAATTAATGGTTTTGTGTATGTTTTTGTGGTTTGTCCTTAAGTGGCTGAAAAATCTTGGAGAGCTCAGGCCTAGTAGAGTCTTCCAAGTCCCTCTGAAATCTGAAGTACTGCAGATGGTGGGTTTTGAAGTTGCAAGGTCTGCAGCTCACAGGCAGGTGGGTGATGGGCACAGTGACTACAGGTTAGTGGCTTCTAGGCTCCAGAATAACCATAAGTGTTCTTCAGAAGATGACAATGAGTTTTAGAGCCTAAGCAGAAAAAATACACATCAGAGGGAGAATGTTCAATATTCTAAAGTCCAAATGCAGGTCACCTCTGAGGCTAGGGTAGCATCACTGATGAGTCATTCGGTCAGGGAACCGAAGCTGGGAAAGCTTGCTGCTGGGACACCTGCGGGTATTACTCCCATAGTGGCTAACCTGGAGGTGCTGACTTTGTTAAAAAGCCACTGAGAGAAGTCCTTCAGAGCCTTCAGGCTTTACAGCAACACTTCTGGCCTACCTTGAGCTCTGTCCTGTTGACGCATTGCCTCTTTCTAGGTCTAAGGCTTTCTAGGTCTGTAAATACGTGGGCGTGCTTTTGGCGGAGCAAACCAGTCTTCTCTGCTTTTCTGGGCTGTATTTCAGATGTGAAACAGAGCGAGGTGAGCAGGTTGTCTCACCTCTTGAGAACACTGACCCGGCGTCCACAGGTTTTTGGGGCGACTCTCCTAAGAGGAGCGGTGGGGGTGAGTTAAAGCAGCGCAGTGCAGGACGTTGGCGCCTTGCAAGCTCATTTGAGCGTGCTGGTGACATCCTTGTCATGTGGCGTAAAGAAAGTGGAGACAGCCTCATAAGAAGCGATGGTCTGTTAACAGAGTACCCTTGAGGGAAAATATCTTGTGTCCTGCTTCCAGCCTTGTTCTGTGGGCGTGCAAGGAGGTGAGTCTAGGCAGGGGATTGGGCTCCATGACCACCGACTAGCTGGAGAAGAGCAGCAGGCTGGTTTCCCAAAATCGCGGGGTACGCCCTGTGCGTACCTGAAACGGGAATGCACACAGCTTGTGAAATCGGGCACATGGATCTCAGAAGGAAAACAGGCATAATGGACAGGGTTGTTTTGATTCACGCCGAGCTGTGATGAGTCTTCTGCAAAGCACACCTGCAGCTTTCGCCTGTGGGTGAGCCTGATCTTGACTGATTTTCAGCAGTGCAGCTTACCTGTCAGATTTAAATCATGAAGGACCAGGCTGTGCCTAGCTGAAAAAAAAAAGAAACTGGATTTGGTGAGTTCAGAAGAAACATTAGCACATTTATGGTTTTCTTAGGCCTAAATAAAGTTAGTCTGATGTTACTGATTTTCAGTGAAGTTTTGAATGGTAAATGTAGATTACTTGTTCTTTTGTACTGTTGCTGGTCTCAGGGTTGTTGGTGGCGGCACATTCCTTGATTGGGGTTGGGGTTTTTTTGGTTGTCATTTTATGTTAAAAAAACCCAAAACAGTTTGATTAACGGGAGTTCTTGGAATCAGTGCAGTCATGGCAGAGGGAGGCATCACAGAGCTTTTATAAATGACTGTTTTCCTCCTGAGCGGAGTGGGGTACAGACACCTTCAGCGGTGGCTCCACACCGCCATTTGGGATGCGACTGCAGCAATATGCTTTGCCATCTGGGGATCCGTGCAGCAGGACTGTGGTGTTCCCTTCTCACGCAGTGGAGGTTCACGCTTCGTTACAGAAGTAATTCCTCACGAATTATCCACCCTTTGCTGGCAAGGCCAGGGGAGATCTCCTTGTTCTCCACCCCAAAGGACGAGCTTTTTCAGAAGGAACTGCTTGGCTTGCCTGAAAGGAGAGCCTAAAATAGATGCCTGATTTGGGGACAATGTATCTGTGTGCAGATGAAATTAAATGCGTGCCCCAAAATGCTGCTCCTTTAGGAGGGCAAAGAAATGTAGGGAAAGTTTATATTGAGGTGCTGGCTAGGCAGTAAGAGGACATCTGGAAGGCAGCTTCATTCGTCTCTGAAGTGAAGCTAGGGTAGCCAGGCTTGCTCATCATTATTTCTCAGGCACCAGGTTTAAAAGTCAAATCAGAGGCAATTTCTAATGTTCTTCAAATAAATTCATTTTAATTCCCAACAGGCTCTTAAAGGAAGCTTTTTTTATGCAGTGTTGCAATTCCAAACAACTCTCCCCCAGTTTAGTCTCTTGTAGATAATTTACCAAAATGACAATTGTAGTTAATACTAAACTATTAAAGCAACTGATAAAAAGAAACCAAAATTACCCTGGTGTTTAAGCATTTTACTTTTTCATATGACTTTTGTTCTGTTAAGTTTGACAAGAAGTACCTTAAATATGAAATATTCCTGTTGTCTGTAAGTCCATTGGTCACAGCTAGGTAACTATTATGTGCTGAAAACGCAATATTTAATTAACTTGGAGGAATAGCTGATTCATTAATTGCTGTGTGCAACTTTTGGAACTTATATTACACCCTCAAACATGCTTTCTAAGCCAGCAACAAACCTGTTCGAAGCAAAATTTAAAACTCATGGTTTAACCTTAGTAGGAGTAAAGGTTAGCTCGGGTATCAGGTGATGAGGGACACACCTAATTTAATAATAACAATAATGCTTCAGCACCAGCTCTGCAGACCTATCACTTCCTGAAGAGAAATGCTAATGGACTTTCTAGGTTAATCCAGCCATTTTTTACTTGAAAGCTTTGTTGAAGTTGTTGAGGAGTGGCTTTGAAATGAAACCCCCTGTGCAAGAAGCCTGGAGTTTGCAGGCTGCCAGGCGGGGGCTTCCCCAAGCAGTTGGGCGATGCTCTCTTGGAGCAGCCACCGGCACTGGTGCTGGAGCAGGCAGGGCGCTGCGGGCTTTGGCTGGAGCTATGGCAGCACGTTAGGAGGTTATGCACGATGTTTCCCGGAGCAGGGATAAAGCTTGGGCTTTCTTGGCAGGATGGGAAGGACTAATCCGTGCAGTGGTGCTTATATTGATTTGTAAGGATTGTTCAACTGGGATTACTCAGCTGGGTATTATGGTGTTTAATCAGGGACGGAGAACACAGGTTCCCTAAAGGAAAGCAATAGATGCTTTGACTGTTTTTAACTTTGCCTTTAATAGCTTTAGATTTGCAAGACACGTGTAGCTCTTCTCATCTGTGTGAATTTTTAACTTCCTTTTGAACTGTGACTTGTGTAGTAGTGTTATTTGTCTATACTTGATTTGCACTCTCACTTTTTTCTTCTTTTTCTCTGACATGGGCAATAAGAAGAAAATATCTAAGTAAAACCTTAGAGAAGCACTATGAGTAGAAATCTGTATATGGGAAATGATAGAATAAATTGGGAAAAATAATAATTTTTATTCATGTAAACATGAGGGAAAAAATTAATTATTAGGTATTTTAAAGCTTTTTGTTCTGTTTCTAATTTAGGACTATGTAATCTTAAAAAAATGCAACTAAACCTGACCTTTTCTGTGTGAAATTGCAGCTCTCACTGGTACAGGATATCTTCTTAAAGCCATTCTCTCATAAATATGACTGTCTAATATAATATGCAGTCAAGCATTTACCATGTGGTCAGCTGACAGTATTTCAGTTCACCTCTTCATTGCCACCCAACGTTGTGCTTCCTGAGCTCTGACTTGCACATTCCTTAAAGGCTCAGTAGGTTAACATGGGTTTGTCTGATGTCTGAAAAGCTTCAGTGGTTTTTCTGTTTGTTCTGTATGGGCTGCACAGGCCAGGAGCCCTTCTGCAGCTCAGGTGTTCCACCACCCATGTCCTCTTGAAGGATAAGGGACGGTCTTTCTATGATCATCATTTCGGGGTATGCTGACAGGGCTTGCTTTCTCAGTTCTCCTATTGAGGTCATGCATTGAGAGTGAGGCATTGGGTTAACCTCACCAGGAAGGTAAGACTTGAATGGAGAATCCCTGGGTCAGCTGATCTGTCTGTGTCTCCTGTTCACTCCTTCTTTTCTTTTTTGTCCTGAGTTAAGGGTGGGCCACCATAAGGCTATAGGTTCATGACTACTCCTCACAAAGTTATGACTTAAGCTTTAGCTTTCCTTCTGTTCATAGCTCCTTTTGGGCTGGGAAAATCCGTCTGGCCTGCGCCCCCTATGATGTGTTGCTTCCTTCACCAATGTAACCGCCCTGTCCTTGAGGGTTTTTTGAAGATTAGTCTACCCCAACCCCAGGTTTGGCCTCTGAAAGGTTATACCATTCTGCCTTCTTTGGTGCTGCTTCTGTCTGAACTGAGGTAACTGAGGCTGGTTTGGAT
This sequence comes from Oriolus oriolus, assembly GCA_013400235.1. NCBI lineage: Eukaryota > Metazoa > Chordata > Aves > Passeriformes > Corvidae > Oriolus > Oriolus oriolus. Next base: position 223,611 of record VXBT01000484.1, read on the forward strand.
TTTCCTTGTCTTGATAAACCCAAACAAAGAAATGCTTTCTTTTTAAAGGTCTTTATTAGTCTTTTTCTTAAATTAATGAACTAAAAGCAGGTGACATGAGAAAATGGTACAGGAAAACCACTGAACCTCATGTTCATGGAAAAAACCTGCAGATGTTACCAGTTACTTGAAAATTAATCTTTTCACTGGATTTTGTAATCCGCTCAAGAATTACAGTTTCCCAGAGGTCTACTTAATCTGGCATTCTGCTTTAAGTGATGTGTTTACTCAGTATTTACTATACAGCAGTGGTTGTGCAGGCACTGGCCTGCAAAGAGGGTTTTGAAAGGCCACCACCTGATTGCTGTCATCAGCCATGGCTGGACAAGGGTGTGCTCACCCAACAGGAGGTGGGCAGTCCCACTGTGCAGTCCCACAGGATCAGCTGGTGTCCTGTTTGACTTTGGGTTCAAACTTTGACCTGATGCTTTTTTCAGGAAGGAAGGTATCCTTTCTTCCCTTTCCCCCCTGCCCCCAAAGCTGCAAATTTCCTTTGAGAAAACCGGTATCAGGAATTCTGTTTTCTAAATGGTCTGTGTGAGTCTGGACAAGGGTCTGGCCATGACTTACATATTTTAATCACATGTCTTATAGTTGGAAGGTGCATAATCAGAATTCTAGATGATTTAGACGTTTTCTTTGGATTTCAAGCCCTTCTCTCATACCGATGCCATTAGTGCTTCAACACTTACGTGTGCCATGGAATCAAGCAAGAGTTCAGCAGTGGTGGCGGTGATATCCCCCTACATCAATTGTCTGTCGAGGCAGCCAATATCCATCCACTCCGCAAAAAAGACCAACCTGACTCTGCGGTCCTTGGGTTAGAAATGGGAGCTTGTACATTGGGAGGTCCTTCTGAATGTTGTCTGTGAATAATTGCAGCATTATCAAAGGGCAAAACTGTTAACATTTCCATCAGAGACATGCTGTGCCTTAGTTTGTCCCCATAATTAAATAAATAAACTCTCCTTGTCCACCCTCCCATCCCCCAAAGGCCTAGCTTTCATCTTCTCTACTCTTAAGGATGTCAAGTGTTAGGTGTGTGAACTGGACGAGAACTGAATTTTTCACTTTTTAACCTTCCATCTTTTTCTATCAGAATTCCTAAAACTCATATTGTGCACTAATCCACGTGTGCAACTTCATTCCTTCCTGCTGTAGGGCACCCATAGCCAGTTGCTCCTGTTACTCATTGAAGCTTTGGGGTTTTTTATGAGCACCTTTCATATGTAGCTTATTCCTATAGTTGTTACCTAGCAACATTAATTTTGTTCAATTTAGTTTGCCTTCTATTTCAAGAAATCTATCAGGTGTGTTTTAAGAACGTATCTGGTGTCCAACCATGAACCTTTAGAAAAGGGGTGTGAAATAATAGAGTTCTCTCCAGCACCTGTAACTAATGTACGTGTACTTGGTGTTAGCCTTCCCAGCCTTACTGGCAGAAGTGGGAATAGATGCGTGTGGCATTTAAAAATTACCTGGGGAATACTGAAGCAGTTACAAATTTGCTGTTGATTTCTCTGTGTGGTGTTTCAGTGTGCTCAAAGAGCACAGATGCCTGTCTCAATTCCATGCTCTTTTACCAACCAGCATCTCTGTTTCTTGCCCCTCTCTCCCCGGCATGGTCCATTTAGCATTTTGCAAGCTGCACATGCACTGATGTGACATTTTGTAAGCCAGCAACCATAGTTAAAGTGCAAAATAGAGGATTTCACTTCAGCTGAAGAACATTAGAATGCAATAAAGGAAAGGAGTCTTCATTGCAGAAGCCCATAAGGAGACTTACAGGGTATATAAAGTTCTGGAGTTCAGGTTTGTAATTTTTAATTCAGACGGTGGCCACTCTGGAGATGGTGATGCCTCTAGGGCACAAAGTTGTGTTTGTATCTTCTGCTTTCACTTGAAATGAACAAAAAAACCCTCTAAGCTTCTGATGTTCAACTGAGGCAGTCTTGATATTTTTATAATTGTGTCTGGCAGCCTTCTCTGAGCTGGGGAACACTGTGAAAGCATAGGGTTTGCAAATGTTTTTTTATATTGTCTTTTTGTTTCTTGTGCAAAACTTCCCATCCATATGGAGCTTTCAAGAAATCAGGAGGGGAGAGATTGCATAGAATTGGAGCTGGTATTTGGAACGGAGGGTGTCATTCAGCTGTAGTGTCACTGTAGAGGACACTGTGGGGTTTTTAAAAAATTGTAAGAGATCTGCTTATTATCATCCACCTTCTGTTGCATGTGTCTCTCAGAGGTGTAGAAGCTGCCAAGTACTAAATACATTCATCCGTAGGGGGCTGTGGATACCAATTGTATAAAAATTGCAGATCAACTGGTGCCTGTGGCAATAGTGGAAGCTGAAACCAGAGTACGGAGGGATATGAGACATTTGTGTAAACATAGCGAGGGTAGTTACATGCTCAGAGGGAGAAAATAATAGAGGAGTATGAGTGTTACCTGGAATGGGCTTCTTTTTGCATCGTTACAACTGTGTGTGGTCAGCAATAGCATACTTTCAAAACGTTTTAGTGATGGAAATTTCTGAAAACTCTTTTCAAAATGGCATTTGGACATGGTACGGGAGGAACATGCTGCAGTGCTCTTGGGCAAGGGATCCCCTTACAGTGAGGGGTTGTCTTATAAAAGGAGTTTGTATCCACATCTCATGTGGTAATCCTTACCTGCGTTTTTGATCATAAAACATGAGATTTCCACAATGCCAAAACCCTTGCAAAACATAATTGCATCACCAGTATGAATCAGAATAACTTACCTGCAGTTTTAGAGGATTTGAAACAGGATGTTGAGGTAGATACCGCAAGTATTCTATATATCTTTTTTTTTTCCTTTTCCCAATCTGGTTAAGTTCTTCTGTTCATTTTACTATAAATGTTTTTTCCCTGTGTCACTTGTGATTTACGTAGTGTTTCGCTGCATCATGAATGCAGGATGGTAGGGTATATGCAGCTGTGTGTTCCTTTCCTTTCACTGTTTCCATCTGTCTCCTTGAGGGTTAATTCATGTGTGCTGGAGGGGCTGCTGACCACTTGGATGCCATCCTCCACTCAGCTAACTTCAGTGAAATCTTGTATTACTTATATCTTAGCTTTTTTGTTTTGTCAAGATGGCTCTTGAATGTGTTGCTCTGAAACTCATTTTGGGGAGCTGATTGCTGGTGTTAGGTTGTCAAATAGGAATAAGTGATCAATCAGCAGCTGCCTTACCTGTATCAAACACTTGTTTATATATGTGGTGTTAGGCTTCGTAGAGTATCAGACTTAATTCTGTGATGACAGAAAAGTGCTATAAGTCTTTTTACAAATCTTCTACTGAATTCCTAGTAGCTCTTGCATCAGTTATCTCTGGTACCTGATACGAGGGATAATGCTGGATGATTAAATTCAAAAATGAGCAAACAAGAAAGAAATTATTTATTTTTTAAAATAAAAGGTTTTTACAAGCCTCTTAAATCACTAAACTAGTTTAGGTCCTGTGATGGTTTTCATAGTGTTCCCTATGAACTGTGGACCATATGTAAAAGGGAAGGGTATTTGCTGAACTGTCATTTAGAGACATGAAATGCAACCTGGTCTGTAGTCCAAAGCTGAGATTCTTTCCATGTTCATCTTTTCTTTCATTAAATAAAATTTCTGCAATGCAATGGGCCCCTTGACAGCTGTGAAAATACCTGCTTTCTTCAGGAGGCTGGCACAGAAGATGAGCAGGGATCATTTCAGCTTTATGTCGCTTCAGAATAAGTGGGATCCTGCTTAGTCTTGTTAGCTGAGCTTAACATGTCAAGGCCAACAACTACCAAAATAAGTAAATAAATGAGGATCTAGGGGATAGAGAAGGGCTAGAAGCAGAAAGGCAAGTGGGACATGGTTAAGCACAGATTAAAGTTTGCTCAGGCCTAATTTAGGGGTTATCATCCCTCCTATGTTATGCTCAAAAACATTAAAAATGTATTCAAGGTGCTTTGTTTTGGTGGAGCGTGACAGCTTAGCTCACTAGTTTAGTAGGGTTTTGTAACAGAATTTTCCTCTTTCCTTGAATTGAACTTCTAAATCTTTTCTTGTAATTGAAATCATGATTGGCTTTACCAAAAATATTACTTGCAACATCCAGTGGAGCTGGTTTCTGAACAAAGCCAAAGTTTAACAAGTTGTGGGCAAAGAAACAAAGTGAAGTTCAGGCAGCTGCCAGTGTGTGCACTTTGGTTCTAGTTTGGGAAAGAACATTGCTCGCAGAAGAGTCTACAACACTGCCAGTAGCCTGTCCACCACCAGAAGTATGTCAGAGCTAGGTTTTGCAAGTGTTCTCCTTTAAAAATGTCAGTCAAAAGCTAAGGGCTGTTTGCATGTTTGTGCGTGGAAGTGATAAGTAGCCTCTGTGCTCTTCAGTTGAAGTGAAAGAATAGACCTTGAATATCCATTTTCATACTCCTCGATCTTATGGCAGAACTCATAAGAACTCAAGTCACAAAATTTATGTGTGCATGCTTAGAGGACCAGCATGGTGCTGTGCTGGCTCAAAGTCCAATGATTTGCAAATTTTGCAGTTAACCAGCTAGCCTTCTCAAAGTCAGTTTTGTCAGCATTTTTTTTTTTCTGCGTAGGATTGTCTTGATGGAGGCTGGATCTCACTGTCTGGTAGAGAAAGATACTTTGAAGGATTGCACTGTATATGAAATACCCTTCTGAACAGTGTAACTGCAGGTAGCTGAAACAGTTAGAAATCCTGTGGAGGGCTTATTTGCTTTTTATTTAATTAAGCTCTGTGGAGAGCCATCACGGTAACATACTGGATTGCTTGGCAGGCTGAGACATCTGCTGGCACTTCCGAGGTGTAGGCTACAGCAGTGAGGTTTCCTATTGCATCATGCTGAAATCTCCAAAACATAATGGTATTTAGTAGTAAATGCCATTGTATAGAGATGAAACTGTATGAAATTCAAGATTGAAGGCTTTGTCTTCAAAAAGCTCAAGGATCTTAAGGATCTTTTGCTCCTGTAAAAGTTTTATAGCAAGACTGAGGGCTATTATTGACAGTGCTGCACCTGCAGAGAAAACGAGCTGACGGAGGAGTGAAACCAGATTCTGGACTTCAGTGTAACATACTATTAGGAGAACTCTATATGCACCTTGTCAGTGCCTGTCCTGTTAGAAATTGAATTTAGGTGTGTAATTGATATACTTAAAAGCCTGCTAATGGTAATTCAATGCTTTAAACTATGTACTTGTTTTGCTTAGTGTTTTGCATGAAGTGCCTCATTTTATGCATGTTAGGGTACATAGGACACCTTTGCAACTATTTGATTATTCAGGGATAGCTTGAGATGACTCTTGATCATTCCTCCCATGTTACACCTGAAAACTTAATTATCTTGCACGCTAATAGCTTTGTCTAAATTGTTAATAAATTAGCGCCCTCAGGGACCAAGCCATATGGACTTCCACTGAATATATGCCTCAACTTTCTTCCCTTTCTGCTTTTCACCATGCTAAACAATTGCTGTTAGTTGCTGTAATTGACTCCCTGGCTCTGTGGTCAGGGTCTGTCTTTTATGTCTCCTACATCCAACCCCTAAGCTTTTACTTGACAGCCATCTGACACCCTGCAGCTCTGGTCTTCTGGTACTTTAGATGAATGATAAAATTTAAAAGCCTTGTAATTCGGCCTCTCCCTCTTTACACTCCTCCTCCTGTGGTTCCCTTGTGATTGCTCAAGAAGTGTTTTTGATATGTCCTCTCCAAATAGGATAAGAATCTGGAGGATGGAATGAAATGTAAATTGCAGCTCTGTCTCAAGATCGCTAAAAATAGCAGGAAAATTATTGTAGACTTTGTCCAAGCAAAGCAAAGCTTAGATTGTTGAAAATGCAGAGATACGGAGAAGGTGGTGTAGCCTAGTGAAGGTGAGTCTTAGTAGTAATGTAGTAGCTGTTAAATACAAAAACAAAGGGAAGTTACCATAAAGAAATGGAAGGAAGAAACCTGTTTGTGGGGTGATGTGGGGTTTTTGCTTTCTTTTTTTTTTGACACGTGTTTAGAGCTTGAAATCCTCTTGAGTACATTTTAAGTGAAGCCTAAGTGGCTGTTACTTTATAATAAAGAGCCTACTGAATTTCAGTGAGAAACATGGTATTTCAGGTCACTAAGTAGAGCTCAGGTATAGGGCCATGACCAGCACCTGTTTAATTCTTGTGTTCACCCAGTTCCGAGAGTTGAGGTCATCAGCATCCAATACAATTGCCATGTAAATGCCACGGTCAGATCTCATTATGGTTACCGAGGCGTGTTGTTGGTAACCATACCAAGTTATGGTAACCATATATCCAAGTTATACTTGGTATGGTTACTCAAGTTGAGCGATGCTCTTTCAGATTGTATCCTCAAGAAGTGTGATACTTGTACAAAATCGTTTATGGTATCTAAAAGAAAATAGTGCAGTTGGTTGCAAGCTGGATAACTGCTTCTGATGGTTCATTCACCTAGAAAACATGGCAAAAGAATGGATATTGGAAAATACCGTGTGTTTAAGCTGCATAGCACTGTGTGTTTGCCAGCTCCATCGCTTGTCTCTTTTCCATCCCTGTCGTGAAGAGGTGTGTGAGACAGAAAGTTTGCAGGCAGCAATGGTGTATTTTGGCAGGCCAGTTGATACAGCTGGAAAATAAGGGCACATTTTTGGCTGCACAAAGCTCTGTTTGGTCAGGAGTAGCTGTTCAGGCAGTGGCTGTGCTGTAACCAGAAGCAGCTATCGATGTGTGTGTTCATCAGCCCGCTGAACTCCTGATAGGGAGTGATGTAACTTGTGGCTAGGGAGTAATTACAGTGCTCTGCAAGAGGAGTTCAGAGAGTGGTTAGTGCAAAGGGCTTGCAGAGTTCTCTTGTCTTGCAGAGTAATTATGATTGTTAAGGAGGAATGGCTGAGCACAAGTTACTTATTTACAGTGAGGTAAGGTGGCGTATATAGAAAGGTTGGTGCCCTTTTTAGGGACTGATGTTCCTCCAGCCACCCACACCACATCCCTGGTTGATTTACTTTGTGCTCTTTAAGTTAGAGGTCTATCTATCACACTGCAAGGGCAAGGTTACAAATAGATCTTTCTATAGGAAAGTCCTTGGACTGCCCTTCAAAACACCGTATCACAAAAATCTGGTAGGATTTTTAGCAAGATGTAATGATCACTTGTATAATGATGTCTTCCAGCACTGTAGCACTGTCTTAGGTTTTTATTTTCTAAATTATTTGGGCTTGCAAAGTGTTTATTACAGTGTTGGAAAATCTGAACTTGATACACTGACAAGCCAAACTGAGGTATTTGTAAGTGATACTCTTTGAAAATGTATGTCAGTTTGTCAGTAAGTGAGGTGGTGCTTCACACTGGCATTGGCATTATTAAAAATCCCACCAAATTCCGGTTCAATACACACACACACACACACACACACACACACACACACACACACACACACATTTATGTACATAGTAAATACTGTAACATTTATTCTGTGTCCACAGCTTTTCACCAAGGAAGACAAAATAAATGTCCATTTCTGGCTCTTACTAGTTGTGGTTTTCTGCTCTAAAATAAATAAATAATTTCTGCAATAATAATTTGCACTGTGAAAATGTAGTTAAATAATTATGTGGTAATTTTACTGAAACTTAGTCTTTGCTCTTGCCACATTTCCTTTGCCTGGGACTTCTGGATGCATTACACCGCCTTTATTTTGTCTTTCAGATGACGATGTGGACCTAGAAGCTTTGGTAAACGACATGAATTCCTCATTTGAAAGTTTATACTCTACGTGCAGCATGCAGTCGGAAACCACTCCGCTCCTTCAGAATGGTCAGCTGAACCGCAGCCAGCTGCCAGCCTCGGGATCCGGCACCCTGCAGCCCATGTCCCCGAGGCAGAAGGTGCAGCGCTCCCAGCCAGTGCGCATCATGGCAGTCAGGTAGGAACGAGACACTCGCCTCCTTTTCCATCAGCTGTCATGAACTACGTTTTGAAATAGGGGATCTGCTTTGGTAAGGAACTTAGTAGTGTTAGACTAGACCTTTGCATAGAAAAATGTACTAAGTAGGTGAAGGACGTAATATTTCCACGTATTATCACCCTTCTTTTAGTCAAAGTTTGATGTGTCTGCAGTAGCTGATTTGTAGAAGTGTATCATTGGTAGCAATTGGCAGAAACTATATCCATATTGGGATTTTTTTCCAAACTGTTAACACCAGTGCTCTCAACTCTGGTGTCTACTGACAGCTTAGAGGTTTAATTAAACATAAGAGATCATGTAGGTACGTGAGGGTGCGCTGAGCTACTTTTGATATACAGAAAGTGCCTCTCTCTTTGTGAAGGTTTCCTGAATGGTTTAAGACCAACAACAAAAAAAGGAGCACATCTTAGTTATACCTGTTCTTCCCAGAGCACATTCAACTCACTCAAGTGCACTAAGTCATTACCAAAAAAAAAAAAAGTGTTGAAGTTGTCCCCCTGTTGTAAGGCTGAGGACTGGAATTCAGGCTTCAAGTGGACTTGTGATGGTGATGGGAGAGTATATAGGTGATGTAGAGGTTCTTAAAATCTTTTTAGGCAGCAGAAGAAAAGGGCCTCCTGTCAGCATGAGTAGGTAAATTAATTTCTTTCCTGCTACTTAACAGTGTCTTCCCTAAAAGAAGCGAAAAGTAATAATATAATAAAAGAAAAATCCCAGATGTGGAACGGGTGGCTTCTAATTCTTTACACTGATGTATTACCTATAAGAATGGTATACTTAAGACAGGCAGCTTTTCTGTTTGAATGGGTGGTATGCAGTGCAACTAAGTCAGCTGATAGTGCCATCAGTTCTGCAGGTATTTCGTAGCTCACCTCGAATGGGGCTGTACTAGAAAATGTACTCTCTGGAGTACTGTAGCTGTTGATGTTTTGTAAATATCTCTGTCAAAACACTTTAATTATTTTTGGTATTTAGAAACTTACCAACTCTTATTTTGAGAACACTGTGTCTTTCTGAGGTCTGTACTTCCATGCACTCGAGAACATCCTGCATTTATCATCAAAGAAGATAATGGTGAAACTTCTGTTCAGGGTTATCTGGACCCATCTTGTTTGCCACCAGAACAGAGTGATTGACTGTGGTCTCCTAGGAGCACAGGTTTATGTGTGTATCACTTACGAAGTAAATGATGCGCTGGCAGCAGTACAGGCGCAGCAGAGCACAGCACAGAGAATTCCCAGCTTCAGGAAAGCACACCTTTCTAATTGTATTGAGTCTGTGGTTCCACTTGCGGGGGAGGTCAGTCAAAAACTTGCAGTACAGAGCACTGTTGCACAGATATGACATGTCTACTAGTCTGAAGAAATCTTATACTGTCGTTTTAGCCTGTTCTGTAGGGAACTGCACACATGGGGAGCACAAAAAAAAATATGAAGCAGGTCAAGTAGTTGTTGTCATAGTTCATAGTTATGGTTGGAACCTGCTATGTATTGCAACCCCCCAGATCTGTAAGACTCATTCATGGAACGCTAAGGCAACTAAATTGCAGGACAAAGTTACCTGTGGAGCAGAGTTCACAGCAGGTAAATTTTGTCATCCCCCAGGTTCTGGTACGGGCAAAGACAGTGAGAGTACCCAGAGTGGGACGTGCTGCCGGGGGCAAACCCAGCAGTTGTCTCTCAGGCAGCTCTGTTAAGGAGGCTCTGCTTGCTGAAGGCATGCAGAAAAATGACAGCAAACTGAGCTTTGAATTATTTGCCTTTCAAATCCAGGAGTTAGTTGATTTGGAAAGTTTCATCATTGCCACTAGATGGTGCCTTCTGCTTAGGCGTTGAAGGGCAGCCTGCTGCAGTCAGCTAGCGCATCTTCAGTGGTGATGCCCTGGCACCAGGGAAACCAAAAGCCATCTGTGTGGTCATGAATGGGTCTTACAGCTTTTCTGGTAGGTTTTCGTTTTACTTTTGTTGGTGTGGGCAGTGCAGGTGTATTATAAACTGGAACTTGAAACTCTGTTGTAGGTAGGCTCACGAGGGATATTTCGGTAGACGCATACTTGTCTGAACAGTAACTGCACAACTGGCGGAAGGTGGGAGGGTGTTATTCCAGCTTACTGCTGCAGCCACATCTGTGCATTTTCATTTCTCCAGGAAATGCTGAGTTGCTTGGAGATAGAATCTGGTGTTATAATGAGGTGACAATATTGGTTTAAGTCTTAGCTTAGAGAACTTTACAGTGGGGTACACATTTGTTTTCAAATCCACTTGGAATTTGGCTCTGAGTGACTGCCATTGTTTTCTCCTCTTTCACATTGGTTTGAAAGAGCTTTACTGACTTTCTGGCACACAGAGCTTAAGCTTGTAATCTAGTGCTTACAACAGTGAGTACAGATAGATATTTCTGTTTATTTTATTTGCACAGTTACCTCAGTTACTCACCCAAGTAATCAAATTATGAGCAACAAAACAAGCAAAGATGCCTGACTGGTCATTTTTCACATGCAATTACCTACTTTGTGCTAGCAGTTGCTGTAACTGTATAGTAGTTGTCTAGAAAAAGAGTGGGTTTGATTCCTTGTCTTTAGTGTCATTGTCACAAACGCTGGGGCAGGAGATCCAGGTCTGGTGATGCCAGCTTGCTCCTCTTAATGCGTAGTGCTTCTGTGTTTATAGGCGTCTTCAAGAAGAAGAGCAGCAATTCAGAACATCGTCTTTGCCGGCCATCCCAAATCCCTTCCCAGAACTTTGTAGCCCTGCGAGCTCTCCAGTGCTGGCCCCTGGATCTTTACCTCAGAGTCAACCTGCTAGTAAGCATGTGAGTATGGGATGAAGCTTTGGGTCATCCATTCGCGTGCAAACCAGCAGTGGACTACTTCATTTTGAAAGCAGAAAGCTTCCAGATAAGTAAAAGCACTTGTAGACTTTGTCTGTGAGGAGGGCAGCACTGGCCGAGAGAGTATCTTCAAATAGGCTTCAGACCTTTTTTAAAAGGTTTGTAAGAAAGAAGTGTAAAAATGAAGTAAGCCTCTTTCAGATAAATGCATGTTGTGAATGAAGCAGTAATGCTTAATATCCTTCAGATTTTGTTATTCAACATAAAGACTTACTAATTCAGAAGTCAAGTTAATTAGCTTAGAGTTGGATGAGGATCTGTGCCTTTTATACTGCATATTCTAGGTGCCACAAAAGCACTGAACAGCCGAGCTCTTTAAAGACATGGTGGTGCTTTATTTGCTATTTTTCTTGAAGCTGCTCAAAAAGCAAAGGTGTTCTTAGAGCTTGTAACTAGGCACAGCTCTTTGTAACGGGATTTAAGGGGAGGGTTGTCCCATGGAAAGCTGGTGGAGTCAATTTCTAGGTTCTTGGCAGTTGAGATAGCACAGACGAGTTCTCATGTGGTGCAGAGCAGTAACCTCAGCAACACAGCAGTTTTTCTTCTCTTTCCTACTCCACTCTATAAGAAACAATCATCTTGTTTTGTATCATTCCTCAAGCACACTTGAAGACTAAAGCTGGGCTCAAAAACCTTTATTTTGTAAACCGCGCTGACTTGCACGGGAATGAAAAGATGGGTTACTCTAACTGACTGTTGGCTTACAACAATTCTGTTCTTGAGTACCCAAAAATATCGAGAAGTTCTGTGTCACTGCTCAGTTAGTTTGTAATTAGCTCCTACATCCTCTCTGAGAGATAAAGGGCTTGGGTGGGCGGTTCAGCTACAAGCAGTAGACCCAAATGTGCGCCCTCGCATGTTCTGTGTTGCGTTGCAGCGCCATAAACAGCTGCCTGCTTTCCTGAGAGGCACAGTGCATCTCCACTGGTTTTACTGTACACAGGCAAGACAGACAGGTAACCAGATAATGCCCTGGGAAAAAATTGAGCCGTCCCGCTGGGAATTTAGCACAGGGCCCTGTCAGAGACCCAGGTACTAGCTAAGCAGAGAGGCTGTTTTGCCAAGGCAGTGTTGATGTGACTCTGGGGAGATAAAACCAGGGGCAATTTCACCTTCTGGTACTTGCCAGCAGGACAGCAGCATAGCTGTCTTTCTGAAATAAACTTTAGTTTCTGATGAACCTGTGTTTACCTCTTCAAATATTCCCCGGGTTCAGGGTTTCTTTGCCTCTTAGCTCTATGTTTTACTAAAATTAACCAAGCCATTTTAAACTTAGCTTAACCTTAAGGAGCCCTAAATGATCTGTGAGTCAGTTTTTAATGGAATTTAGAAACCAGGGGCTTAACAGCAGATAAATATAAAAATAACCAGTCTTTTTATGTCTGTAAGAAGATGGCTGAAAAGGCAGAATAGAAGATCTTTTCCCAAATTTTACCTTATAATTTTAAAAATAATTATTCTACCTTACTTTAAAATGAAAAATTATGACAAATGTTTTGAAAGCCTAAAATGAAATAGTTTATATTGTATAGATATGCTTGCTGCTGAGTTTTTTAATCAAAGGTAATCCATTATAGTGGTAAAACCTTTTAGGGTACAAGCTGAGGGGGTAAAGCATGTTGGGCAACAGCAGTTTCTTTTGTAGATGCAAATACACTGATCATTTCAGCATATCACCTCACTAGAGGCAGTTGAGAAACACTGGCTCGGGGTGAGGGAAGGATAGGAAAGTGTTCTTTTCTTCTCTAACAAAGTATTTTTCCCTCTTTAATGAAGGGTTGGAGGAACAGAACTGAAAGAAACCTTCTAGTTTTAAAGTATTAATGGGCAAAAGTAAAAGAGAGTAGATTTGGTTTCTCCATGAAGGAAGAAAACTACCTCAATTTTAAACATGGAGTGTCATTGGATAACAAAATAATCTCTCTGTTTGGCCTCCTCGTAATTTGTGTTTAACCCAGTTTTAGTTCCCTTCTGCTAAATATAATGAGAAAAAAAAAATTAGTAGCTTAAAAAATGTTATACATCTTTCCAACTTCAATCCCTTAAAAATTGTAGAGTTTGAAAATTTGAGTAAATTATTTTAGAACATGCTCTGGCTGAGATAAATGTCTGTCGATGCAATACAAACTACTGATTAATAAAACGAGTGATGAGCTTAGTTAAAGGACTGCAATAGCAAGTTTTAATACCTGGTAGTTAATGAAAATAGTGTGCTTTAAGAAAAATATATATACAATGTTAAATGCTAACCAGGGTAAAACATCAAGATGCCTAATTTCAGGTTCTCTGCTTGCAAACTATAAACACAGATTAAAATTGGAGATGAGAATGAGCCATTCTGATTACATGGGATATCTGAGGTGCTAGTGAATTCCTTTGGTGCTTCTGGAGCATTTACAGGTAAATAAGCAAATAGCAATTCCAGCCAGCAGCGCTGCAGCTCTGATCACACAGCGCATCACAACACACGCGTGGTGTGGAGGAAGGGTTGCCTTTGGTCAAGCTCATATTTGTGGCACTTGAGAGGGTCTCAGGTTAATGTAGACTTTAGGGATTTCAGAAAGAAGTGAGTATTTTGTTTGCTGCCCATGTGGAACAGTGGAGGGGTCACTGGGGAGCTGGAGTGTCTGATGACTTCATAAGAAAGGAAATTGTTAGTATTGCTCCTCCTGCAACACCTCAGTGTTATTTTTTAATAATTGTAAAATACAGCTCTGCAATGATAAAACCCAGTAGTGGTTATTCAAGAGGAATTTAAAGATCCAGTCTTGTTAAACATAGAAGAGCCTCATGCCATAGGGCCAAGCCTTGGGCATAAAGAAATGCCAGCTCTATTCAAGTTTTACTCAAAGTTTTACTTTTTCGCAGTATATTGTTCCGTACAGGAAAAGGATGCATGTGTGAATGAAAGAGTGAGTAAAGGAGCTTTCAGGTCATAGAGCTTGAATTATATTTGTGGCTGAAAAAATGGATATTGTCTTTTCTCATATGCAAAATTTTATTCTGTAGCTGGAGCCTGAGATACAAATTTCTTGTTGCTTCTGAGTCTCTTCCTTATTTTTTTCATGCAGTTGCCACTGCTTTTTTTAACGAGCAGTTCACAGTATTGCTTTATGCACTGCTCTGCATTTGTTTCATACTCTTGGCTCAGCAAAGAAAGGTAAAAACAGTGAAACAGTGAAAAATAACTGTAATAAACCTTTCTTATTTTTTGTGGTAGGTTCTTTTCTCTGTCTTCTCATGGTGATGAAGCGTTTTCTTTATTTTACTCAAAAAAGTGCAATAATTTCATTTTTTTTTAAAAATGTTTTTATGAGATCTGTTGGGTAATGGTACTAATTTCACCACAGCAGAAAGCAGTATGCCACCTCTAACTCTGCTGCCAGTCAGGCACTGAATGCTGCTTTTAGAGCTGATGGCTGCAGCAGTGTACTGCAGCTGCTCCCCAGAAGACAGAGAACGGTTGGAAATAACAGGTCTTCAGTACCAGCACAAAACTAAAAACGTGTGTAGGCAAATGTGGTAGTCACTTAATGGGAGAAACAGTCTGGGAGGTAAAACTGGAGTGTTAGGCTTATTGAAATCATTTCAAATTTGTTTGTTATGGTTTTGGTTTTTTTAACTTTGGATAATCTTTGCTTTAGAAAACAAACTTAATCTTGTGGATAATTTTTTTCTGAGCACACGTAGGTTGAGAAACTGACACATAATTTAGTAGTAAAAGACTTGGAAGAGAAATAACTGTGAACCTTTAGGTTACATTTCAAAGGCTATCCTGCACTGAACAACCTCCACAGTGGCAGCGTCTGTGCTGACACGGTTGTGTGACCAAACAAACCTGGTGATAGACATTCCGAAATTATTTGTGATTAAAGAGATGCATGCCTCTTTGGAGTTCAGCACTGTGATCCTTTATCACAGGTCGGCAGGTGGAAATGGCCCACTTTGAGCTTAGTTTTGCAGTGAAAAATGTTAGATGTCGACCTGTTGATAGTGAAGAGCGCGTGGGTCTGGAAACATTGGCACCGTGGAAGTTTTGGTAAGGTAGCCAACCAGCTGGTGAGTGCCTGGATGAACAGTACCAACTAGCTGTGCTGTTGAGTCAGTAGCTACTTCAGCTGCTGGTGTGGTGAGTGAGACAGTGCAGATGTCTTGTGCTTGGAGAAACCATGACCCTTCAAAGGGAAGCTGACAAAGAGCTCTTAAGTCCTCGAGCTGAGAGCAGCATTGTCTGTGAGCTTGGACAGGAGGCTGACAGGAGAGGAGCTCCCTGATCAGTGCATGCCGAACATTCCCCTCTTCATCATGTGCCTGATTGTCCTCTAAGTATCACCTACCTGCCCCTCGACACAGAGCCCGAAATTTCAGTAGACCTCTGAGAGTGCTCCCACTTCCCATGCTTAGGAAGGGCAAGAAAAGGCAGGAGCAGGAAGGACATGGTCTGGGTGACACCCAGTGGCATTGCAAGAGCACTTGATATTTGTCTCCTTTTTCCCTACATTTTTGTATGTAAGGCTCATGCACGCCTACAAGCACAAGATCACCCCATGTCTGAGGGGGGACAGTGGTTGCAGGCCAGAAGGGACAGCTGAAAGTTTTTAAAACATTGTTTACTTAACAGGATAAATATGTTTGTCTAAGAAAAATGGAAACCAGAAAATTACACCAAGCCAAGACCAAACATTTGTCCAAAAGATTGCTAAAAACATCAGACAGCTACCTTACTGCCAATTGAAGTCCATCTTTGTGTTGCTGGTATAAACTAAGAACTAGTTGGTAACTTAGGTTATAATTTCTGGTTGTGTACAAATATTTTGGAAAAAGCATGCAATAATTACATGTAGGTCACTGCAATGCCACAGGATATTAGGCTTAAGTATCTTGTGTGAGTCAATGAAGCTTTCAACTGTAAAAATAGGGCAAATTTCTCACATCCCCCCTCTATACAGCCCAGGCAAACTTCCAAAAAGCGGTTTGATGTACCCAAATTATTTACTCTTTTCTAGCAAATTAAATTCACAAATGGGTATGAATTAATGTCATTCTTTTTTCCAGATTTAGTTACCCTTCAAGGGAACTTGTGTAAATAGACTTCTTAGTTTTTATTGTTCTAATTACATGTTATGATGCGCATTTTTTTTTCTCCCATAAAACTTTTATATTGGCTCTTTTGAAGATGAGGATGTTGAATTTATAAAGAGAAGCTGTATAAAAATACGAACTTCTGTATAATGCAAGCATTATGTACTAAATTAGATTCTGCATGTGTGACAGCAAATTTTGTACCTGATCCTTCAGGTGAACAATCTTTAGCAACAAGACATTTTGAAAATAAATACTGACATCTGAGTGAGTCAACAGGGCATTACTTTCTCTAAACAGGCCAAATCTATAGCTGGATATAATCTGGTCATTTCCTTAGGTCCCAGTCCAGGCACTCCCTTTGGCCCAACTTTAAAACATGTGTTTTCATGAGTACCTGCCATGCACATCATGTTGTTTCTCTCAAATCTTTATTTGAAGCAAGGCTCTTACACTAAGTAAGTAAATCATACATAAATTGCTCTGCAGCGTGTTTAACTCAGATGCTTTTTTTGAAGGCAGTTGCAATTGTGTTTGGAAAAAATAGGGAAAGAGCAGGCCTCTGCTGCAGGGCTGTGGTCTAACTGCATGAAAGCAGGCCTTTGGGTACCCCTCTCTCGATTGGAGAAATGAGACTTTCCTGAACTGAATGAGCTAAGTTTGATGGGCAGTGTAGGAAAGATGTTGCATTACTTGTCATCTTATCTCCTCTCTCATGAAAACATGTCCTGTTACTCCTGAAGAAATCAGGGTGGGCAGTGAGTCCGCATCATTCTGAAAGTCACATTTACTCACTGCTGAGGAAGAGAGTGATGAGTATCTGAGGACTAATGAGTCTTCTGCACTAAGCTAAAGACCGGCATCCCTCGGTGCTGTTAGTGCTGGTCACTCGGTGGGTCTGCAGGCTCTCCAGCTGGAGCCCTGCGCATGGCCTGCTGAGGACTGGGATCAGCACAGAGGCAAAGCTGCTGTTTCTCCTTCCTCACGCCTCTTACAGCAAGAAGCTTTGTGGTAGAAAGAAATGAATCTCTTTGTTCTTGCTTTTGGAAAGTGCCAGAACAGTAGTTACAGTCCCAACATGAATTACTGGAAATATGAAGGGCATCTCATGCTCAAACCCACGACTATGTTATTTGTTGGGATTTTTTTGTTTCTAATGACACAAACCTGGCCCAGCTCCCAGGAGTGTTTTGGCTCCCTACTCGGAAGTGATGCTCCGGCTGCGGGAGCGTGCTGGGAGGAGGGCTGCGGGAGACCAGCGGGGCAACGCGCTGTCCAGCTGACGGTGGTCTGGCTCCCAGGGCAGGATGGAACTGGCCTGACCCAAGCCTGCCTTGTTCCACGTGTGCTGGTGCCCCCACTGGGTCACCAGCCACACAGAAATGTTTGCAGTTGTTTTCAAAAGCTGTTGCACAGTGATACTGCTGAGCAGCCTGTAGTATTTGCTGCAATAACTGCATTAGTGTGTTCATTCTACATTTTAGTGTGTGCATCTTAGGTATGTGTGCCCTTGCACATTTTGTTGCACAACATTACTCTTGCAATATTTTATTAATGACAGAGTAAGAGTATAACTTAGCTGTTCTGTGCTTTGATCAGGAATTGACAGAACTGAGGAGCGATCAGGCTGAGAATGCAGTGAAAAATGGGAAAGCATAACATGAGAGGAATTCTAATTCTCTCTGTGCCTAGTGAGGCAGGCAGGAATGGGTTTGGGTGTAAACATAAGTGCAGTAGGGAATTAAGAAAACCCAAGAACTATATTGAGTAACTGTAATTATACCATAAACGAATGGCTGAGACTAATGAGAGATGTCATAACTTTATGCTGATAGCCTTTAAGGAGTCATTCAACAAAGCAGGAACAGCCACACTGAATCTGTGTGACATCTGTGCTGTCTGGACTCGAGGTGTGAGTTCAGGTCAACTTTAAACATTTTGGATAAAAGCCTTTTTGGACCTCTGCTACCCAGTGAAGCAGGTGAAAGAAAGCACCAACCCATAATTTAGAGCCTCTGCTGTGTATCCTTTGTGACCTTGTGGCACCAGGTTGTTGCCAGCAGCTGGTAGGTGAGCTGACCACGAGGTCCTTCCCGAGGCGAGCTGTGGCAGCTCTTGCAGAGCTGTGCTGGCACCTGCGGCTGAGCTGCCGGTGATCCCTGGTGGATGCTGTAGACTTATGGAGTGCAGGGCTGGGAAGACACCCAAGTTTTTGCTTGCTTGCTGGCATCTACTTCTGGGGATGGAAGGCAAAGCCAGTGTTTAGTTTGTTCCGTTCCAAACCATCAGCACAGTCGTTGCTTAAGTATGAGGAGTGATGCTGTTCATTCACAGCAGGTAAAAGGCTTCTTTCAACTTGTTTTAATTTCCTGGACAGTGACCTGTGCCCACGATTAAAGTGGAAATCTATTTGAAAGGTCCATCTTCACTTAGGTGGTGTTTGTGTGTGGATGCATGGGGAAGAAGGAACTTGGAGCTGGTTCACTGTTTCGGTAATGGAATGTTCTTGCATTGTACCAGAGCTTGCAGATACAGTTTTGTTCCATTTCCTAAACAGGGGGAGATGTTAGCTGGAATTTAATAGCATTTTAGTATTGGAAGAATACTGCTGAGTTAATTAAATCATTGTGGGGTGAGTTTAAATTCTCTTTGCTCTTGATTTATAGTCTCCTATTGCTATAAGATTCTTATATTATTCTTCCTCCTAATAGGAGTGCAGAATTACTGTACTAAAAAGTGATTTTGTTTAATTAATGTAAGTACCTTCAATCTTTGCTTCAGCCTGGCTATAATCTGAACATCATTTACAGACGTTACATAAGAGCAAGTTTAATCTGGACTTGCTAAAGCAGAAGCCATCACTGATTCATAGAAGCTACATCTCCTGTTTCTCCATTGGCATCAGGATTGCTTGTTCTCTCCAGCGGTAGACCCTGCTGCTGCCGGGGTTACTGGAGCTGGTTTTGCCTGCTGCATTTCAGGAAGCAACAGAATTGGAAATACTATTGCTGTGCTTCGTGCCTACAGTGTTTGGGTTTTTCTGGTGCTGCTGAGGGAGGAATGAATAGCACTCAGAAACAAAACGGATTGACTATCAGCTGGAAGTTTGGATCCAAGACCCCACGTTGAGCATAGGATGTTTCTGGGGAATGGGAATAGAGCAACTTTGTCACAGCAGACTTACTTCCAGTGAGATTTCATTAACAGTAAAGAAAACACTGTTCTGTAAGTTTCCATGGGAGAAGGGGATGAAAGTGGGAAAGGCTTTTAAAAGCTGCTTCTGCATCTTACCAAACAGGTGCCACTTTATAGCACCCAGCTCTTTTCAGCCACCCCTTTCATGTGCCTAGATCTCTTGTCTGGCCAGAGTGAGGAACGGCTCTGTTTTTTGGGGTTATTTAGAGACGGGCTGTGAGGATACTGTCTCACCCTGCACACACACAAAGTTTAGGGTGTGCACTTTCCATCCAGACATTTCATAGGAGCGTTATCTCCTGCTCCGTGCCGCACGCCTGCCAGATGTCCCGTGCTGTTGCAGGAGGCATTGGGCTCGCTGAAGTGTGCTCAGGACCTGCAGAGGAAGCAGCTCTGATGGCTGGGAATGATGTCTGTGCCCCACAGTCACTGGGGAAGGTTGGCTGCCTCACCGTGTGCTGACCTTGCTCGTGTTCCTCCTCTCGGCTTTTATGTTCACCTTTAAACATTGTATTTCCCTACCATCCTTGCCAGAATAGGTAATAAGAATAGGAAAAAGCCCTTCTTAAGGAACAAACTTTGCTTAAAAAAAACTGCTGAGAAAAAAAGAGGTGCAAAACATTAATGAAAAGAATATTCTAAGCTAAATAACAGTGTCTGTATAGTAAAACACCTGGATTTAATTTTATGGACAAGTTGCCCTCAGGCTTCTATGAGTCATTTGTGAGCATGTCCTTGCCTGCAAACCTTAAGAGCAGCTAATTACTCTGAAGTAACTTGCTTGTCACATTGTTGCCAGTTACACTTGTTTTTCCTATTGCTCACTAAAATCCACTGAAAGCCCACAGTGTTTCTAGAGCTTCTAAATTGCTTTCCAGATGTTTTCAGCAGTTCCCATTCACCAAGTACTCAGTTCTGTTGAACGAGCTATAGATGAGATCTTTGATAAGCATCAGGTATCAGGTACACAGCTTTAGCATTGAAAAATACCTGTTGTGCTTCAGCTTATGAATGCTTTTTACTAAGTTGTCACAAACTCCAGAGTAGTGTTATGTTAAACATTTGAAGTATATATACACACACACACACACACACATATATATAGATATGATTGTGTACAGAAAAAAATCAGAAGATTGCTTGCAGTACTGTCACACACCTTATAATGGATTTATGGGACAGCTTGAAAAGAAGTAGACATTAAATATATAAGGATTGCCTCTTCTTCATGAGGCAAAGACAAGAAAGCTAATGTTACAGGAATAACAACATCTAGTCATGCAGGTAAAACCTTGTATTTGATATTCTCCATGTGTTTTTCTGTGTTACATGCTGGTTTGTTCTGTGTATTTTTTTTCCATTGCTGACCTTTGAACTTTTTTCTTTAACAAACTAGCTTGTTAAAGCTTTTTAAAGCACATCCTAGTGAGGCTGAGCCTTGCCTCTGTTGTTACAGCCTTGTCAAATGAGCATCCTCTAAGAGGCAGACTCAAATAATATTTTGCTGAAAAATTGCTACACTAGAAGCTAATGTCATTCCATTTCTAGCATATAAAAGGTCCTAAGTATATTTGAGAACCTCTTTTGTTGTCTTCATGAGCGGTGCTGAGACTGGGTTTTACTCTTGAATATGGATCCAGTCAGTGTTTTAGGTGAAAGTTTTGGTTTTTGCTTTTTGTTTTTCTTTGAGCATACTTACCCACCATGATTTGCTTCCTACCATGTTGGGGGTTTTGGTTGTTTTTTTGGCGTTGGGTTGTTGGATTGTTTTTGGTTTTTTGCCTGAGCAGATGGAAAAGGTAATCTAAATCCTGGGTCTTTCATCTTCTGCAGAGGGAGGCTGTCATTCCAAGGGAAGTGAAGTGCTTGTCAGCTGGGGGGCCATGAGAGCACCACATTCAGTCCCAGGGATAAAGATTGTCTATTTCTAGCCATTTGTACAATGTAACACATTTTTTAGTATTTTCTAGGATATTAATAAGAAGGGGAAATCAGGAGGCTGCCAGCTATATTTGTGCAAATGTACCTTGTGTAATTTCCCTTTGCTCCCAGTGAACATTCAGTTCTGCGTTACACTGCATGCAAGTTACAAACGAGCGTTTGCTTACAGCCTAATTAAGCATAGCTTAGAGCAGTACTTAATTGCAACACTTCAAGTAATACAGAGGAACTTCAAGCCAATCTGGCTAACAAGAAATTAACTTTGTGCTCTGCCCAAGGTTGTGCTAGCTGCTGTGTCTGTAAGGTTTCATTGCGTCTTGCCCTCTGTGTCCATGGAACAGCACTTGGGCAATCTTCGGAGGTCACAGAGAAACCTTTTAGGATTTCAGTTATTTGCAGGAAGTCCCGCAAGAAGTGAGACGGAACATGATGGAGTCTTTCAGTGAGTAGAGAAATTGCCTGTGCAGCAGGTGCTGGCTTTGGGTGTCTCCAGCAGTTCATCCATCGATGTCCAAATGGCTTTGAGGTGACAGACTGCTATAATGGCATGTAATCATTAAAATGCAAGAGCTGAATGAACTTCATAGGAAGCTTTCTATATGTTACCTTTATCCCTCAAATAAATAAATAATCTAGTAGCTCTGAAAATGGTGAAATAAATTTTACAGCACTGTAAACATGCTCACATCAGTTTCTCTGCTTTGCCTGTTTCCCAAGCCATCTCCAACATGCAGCTGTAAAAGCTGTGGTGTTTAACTTGTCTATCAAAATGCTCAAGGATGATGTGCATGCAAAGGGCTTGTTTCATCTCTGTGCCAGAGGCCTGGAAGTACTAATAACCCTCAATTCAAATACTAGCCATTAGGAAAGGGGGGACTCTAACAAAATCCCAGCAAAAATAATATAAAAAACATGTACAGTGTCAGACATGATTCATAATGACTGCATTCTTTGAGTTTGCAGCAGTCTCTGCTTTCTGCATAATTGAGTTCATCTCTACTACAGCTGTGTCTTTTTTGAACATGTTAGATGCAACTTAGTGGCAATATCTAGGTATGAGGACTGATGGATTGTAGGAAAATTAGTTATTATCTTCATTTTTTAATTTTAAAATATGTAAATGTAGGGAAGTAGAAAGTAATTTTTTTCTTCCTAAATTATGTCACAATATTTATATAAAATTTCAAACCAGTAAGGTGTCTCTGAGTTCAAGAAATACATTAGATATATTTGAAGAGAAGGTATTTAAAGTCTGATTGGATAGTAACTCAGATTGCTTGGCTTAGACTTGCAGTCAGTGCACAACTCTGACCCTGATATAGAAGGACTTCTTCCATGATTTTTTGTACAGAAATTGTACACAAACCCAATTGTGTTGGTGCAAAACTTTTGCAAGGCCAGTTTTCTTACAGTCACTTAACAGATCTTTTGAATGGTTGTTGAAGAGTATTTCTTTGTGCTGGGCAATTCTGCTTTTTCACTACAACCATAATAAAGTATTTTTGAAGGACGTGTTTGATTTTGCATAACATGGTTACAAATTAGGTTTGTGTGCTGTAGCTGAACTACCAGTATGTGGAATTAAATACCTGTATTGATTATTGATTCCATATTGAATTATCAAGGGTATTCATCACTGTTAGACAAACTTGGAGGTCTTTACTACAACAAACAAGTAGCAGGAATGGCCATGCTTTTCATATTATTTGCCGTGCAGTGGCATGTTTTTTGCAGCTGGAAAGTGGCGTGTAGACTAATGAACATATCCAGCATAGTTGCTTTGCCTGGCTACAGGGAGCCCTTTTTTGAATCTCAGCTTGGAAGAAGTGGAGATAAAAAACTTTAACTTCAAAGGATGATAATGGGATTTCTTGGTGAAGGTAATCTTCACATTTTTGTGTCCGACTTCATATCATGAGTGGTCAGATCAGCAGTTGGCTCAAACTCAGTACAGAAGTCTCATAAAAGCTCTGTCAGAGAGTTGGGTTTAATCACCCTTAGGTTCTCAGATCTCTGCTGTCAGATCCCCGCTGTCGGATGCAGGCATGGTAGTCGCAGCCTTTTACTGTCCTTCTGTTCACAGACCTCTTCAGGTAGCTGCTTGCTTCCTGTCAAAAACAACTTCACAGCAAGTGCTATTTTGGGAAGTTGCTGCATTCCATATTTTGCTTGATGAGCCTTATGGTCTGACCAAGGGACCTTCATGTGTGCTTTGTTCCTCCTCACCTCGTATTTGGGTTGCTTGTCTCCAGTTAATGGTGAGATAGGGAAGTACCTTTCAAGTGCTTTCATGCCATCCTAGGGTAGCAAAGCTATAAAAGATGATAGATTGCACAAAGTGCCTCTTCCTCTTTCCTCTGACCACAGTGGGAGCCTCAATGACTAGTGCAGGTGAGATGTGCCGTGACTGAGGTGGCTAGTGACAGCTGAAGTGACTGCCACCTCTGTGTAGTTTGGGTGGAATGCAAACCAGGCAGTGATCTGTGATCACCAAGATCCCTTCCTTCCCCTAAGTTACTGAGCTGTTTTATTAGGACTGAATTGAGCCTGGTTTCTAAGTGGGAAATTTTTGTTGACCTTGTGCCTGAATGGCCAATGTCTTCCTCAGTTCTCCGTGCTCAGACATCTGAGGTAGCCTTTTCAATAGAGGAGTATAGATAAAATTTAGGAAGGAAATACCGACTCTCATGGACAGATAGTTTTAGCCATTGGTACTTGATACACACTAGTGATGCCAATTTTTGAGAAAAAAAAAAATTTTTAGTTACAAATGGGAATCTGGGCTGGGGCAATATCTCTTCTTCAAGAGCCAGTAAGACCACAGGGGAGAGCAATAGCAGGAGTTTCTAAGGTAGAGAGTTGTGGAACTGGACTGCCATTTCAGAAAGTAACTTACCTCTGATTTTCTTTCTGATGTGGTAGTAGGGAAAGCTACCCTTAGCACTTGTTTTGTGTAGAAAACCAAATGCAACAAACTCAAGTTGGTTTGTGAAGAAGGAAGGAGGATTGATTTCCCCAGTTGATTATCTTTGTAATGGACAATCAAAGTCATTAAGATCTCTTTCTGATGTTTTAGCTAACTAAAAAAGCTGCATTTGTCATCTCAAGATGCTTTCCATGTTGAATCCCTCAATGAGGCTGCCTGGTAATTTGTCTAATCTGGTCTGTATATGTGGAAAATAATGGTCTCTGCAGAGAGGATTAGGACATTTGGCTTAATGAGGCACTGTCTGTGGAAGGGAAGTGTGTTATATCACACTTGAAGAGGATGTACCTTTTCACTTATTCTTTAAACAGGGTTTTCATGGCATAGCTGAAGGAAGTTCATGCACCAGCTATTTTGTTACACTTTAAAAAGTGAAATTCATAGGGTGCACAGGTTGGCAAAGCCTCAGTTAATGTGAGCCAAGCAACCTTGGATTGTTTTGTGTACAGCTGGGTTCACTGAAAGAAGAACCTGCAGAACTCTGGAAACAAATTCACAAAACCACTTGTTTCTTACAAGTTACACTTTGGGTCTGATCAGTGTCTGCTATGTTGAAGAGTGTATAAGCAACAGTTGAACCAAAAATAGTTTCAGTGCCAAAGATTTTTTGTTAATATTCTGCAGGTAGCCAAAATGTTTTACTTTTACCATGGATAATCTTGTGCAGGAAGATGGGGGAGTTGTGGAAGAAGCAAGTGTTGTGACACTCTTCTATGCTGTACAAAAGGCAAGACAGATTTTTCTCCAGTAAGAAACCATCAGTCACCATCCAAAGCCACCAACCTTCTGGAGCGTGGAAAGGCAATAAGGTTTTTCTTATGTGTAGAATTGTCTCTACATGAATGGAGAGTGGTAACTAGTGAGATTTAATGAAGTCAGCAGATTTGGTTTGACACAGTTAGAAATGAAGTAATAATTAATAGCTTATATTAATCATTATTGCCAGTTATTAATGCAAAATGTTTTTAAAGGACACTTCAAAATAAATTCGTTTTCTCATGGACAGCTATGTATTTAGCCTATGAAATTCTATATGGCAATTGAATGGAAGAATTAGATATTGAAATTTGAAATGTATAGTAGATATTTAAATGTGTGTTACGAGTTTTCATAAATACAAGACTGCAATAATAGAGACTAAGGGAAGCAGATCTTAGTATTCAGATTCATATCAAACCCAAGCTACTGTTTGGGGCAGGAAGAGAGGGGAGAAACACTGTTTGCATTCAAATATATTTGATTCAAGTTTTGTCTAGAAGGGACTGTTAAATTGTTATGTTGCCAGGACCCTAGATCTTGAGATGTTTACATGTCTTCTGTTACATGTTGATCTAAATTGAACTTTTGCCCTTTAAGCCTAGCTTTCTTAAACTTGTGCTTAGGTAGCTGGGTCTGTGAGCCAAGTGCACAATATTTTAAAAAATGTTTTATTTTGAAAGGGAATGGAATTATGCACTCGTGGAAATAGAAACTTCAGAATAAGAAAGATGTCCAAAGGGTGATCTACCTTCTGCCAGTAAATCTGGGCGGGGGGGGAAATGAGCTTGGGAAAAGGCATTTTCCTTTAATAAACCTGACACCAGTGCCTTTATACTCTTTTTCATTTTCTCTGTGGTTCAGTTCAAGAAGGTTTCAATGACCCAGATTTTTCTCAGCATAATCCTAAAGAAGATCCATGATATAAATACAGAGCCATCAAAATCCTTTGAGAAAAAAATTATCATTCGTGCCAGGACAGAGATAAAGTTACTGGTATGGTGGATTTCTTTAACCTCTTGACAATAACTTAGGGAGGGAAGAAAGGGGCAGAAGGGAAGCATGCTTGTAGGTAATGACTTTTATCTATAGCACATAAAAATACAGAGTCAGCTCCCTTGTCACTGCCTTTCTGAGTCTTGGAAATGCTTGGTTTCTCTATGGTCAGCTACAGTAGAAAGGCCACTGTTAAAAGATTTTCCACTTAATATCATGCAGAACTGGTTTCTGGGGAGTGTCTTTTCTCTTAAAAGATTCGCCCAATGTTTGGTCTTTTCCTCTGGGGATTTTTTTCATACCCATTTGCCTACACTAAACAAAGAGACTAGGCATGTGAGCTATTTGAATATAATTGTCTTTTTAATACAGGTAATTATTTTAAATGTTTAATGGAATCCTCATGAAAATTGTTGCATAAACTTTTCAATTAGAGAGAAGGTTCTTTGACTGCATTTGTGTAAGATATTTAATTAGGTGGACAGCACAGAATACATACGTTAGGAAATTATCTCAGATTACCTGCTTTTAGGGGGATGCCTATAGGGAGGAGAAAGCTTTGCTTCCAATCAGCTTCAAAGATAAGATAGCTTAACTGGAAGCTGACTGTGCCTTGACAGCTTCAGAGCAGCAGTGACTTCCATGTAAAATAATCTGAAGCAGATGCTGAATGAAGAAGTAGCATTTTCTTTCATGCAGACTTTGGCATCAGATCTCTAGCATTATGTTATCTAGTTCTATATGAGGAAGCATTTTTTTATCGTGACATTGATTTCAGCACACTACTTCAGATTTATACCTACACCGTTAAGTTCATCAGCCTTTGACAAGCAGACTGTAACACTAACTTAAAGGGATTTTTGAACCGCTTTGGCTTGGCTTGGGAAAATAGTGATGAAGAATCCTACGAAAAGACCTATTTAGGGTTCCTGAACTATGATCAAACTAGATCTTTTTTATGCTTTTAGTTAATGTCGTGGTGGTTATGTAACTTCTCACTATGTATAAGAGATTAGAGGCTAGAGAAATGGGCTGCAAGAAAGCTCATGAAGTTTAACAGGGGCTAGTGTAAAGTTCTGCCCCTTTGGAGGAACAATCTCAGGCACCAGTACATGCTGGGAGTCACCCAACTTGGCAAACAGCTTGGCAGAAAAAGACTTGGGGGTCCTGGTGGACTGCAAGTTGAATGTGAGCCAGCAATATGCCCTTGCTGCCAAGGAGGCTGATGATACCCTTGGCTGCCGCAGGCAAAGCATCACCAGTGGGTTAAGGGAGGTTTATTCAGCACTGATGAGGCCACATGTGGAGTACTGGATCCAGTTCTGGGCTCCCCAGCACAAGAGAGACGTGGACATACTGGAGAACATCCAACAAAGGCCTGGAGAGGTGATTAAGGGACCAGAGCATCTGTGCTGTGAGGAAAGGCAGGCAGAGCTGGGACTGTTCAGCCTGGAGAAGAGAAAGCTCGGGAGCATCTTCTGAATGTGTATCATTACCTTGAAGGACGGTGCCAAGAGGACAGACCCAGGCTCTTTCTAGTGGTAGGACCAGAGGTAATGGGCACAAATGGCAACACAGGATGTTCCCTCGGAGTATGAGGCAACACTTATAACTGTGAGGGTGACTGACTGCTCACAGTCACAGCCCAGGAGGTTGTGAATCTCTGTCCTTGGAGATACTCCAAGGCACCTGGATGCTGTCCCGGAAAAAGGCTCTAGGTGACCCTGCTTGAGTTACGGGGTGAATCAGATGACCTCCAGAGATCCCTTTCTATCCCTCAACCCTGTGTAAGCCTTTGATTGTTCTTAAACTTTTATAATGAAAAAAAAAAAAACCCAAACAAAAAAAATGTTAAAGGTATGTTGATCTTGAAACATACCATCTCTCTGTT
Organism: Oriolus oriolus; assembly: GCA_013400235.1. Lineage (NCBI taxonomy): Eukaryota > Metazoa > Chordata > Aves > Passeriformes > Corvidae > Oriolus > Oriolus oriolus. Next base: position 251,389 of record VXBT01000484.1, read on the forward strand.
ATGTCTTTAATAATAAAGTTTGGACTTATGAGGGCAAAGCTCCCTGTTAATTCATTTACAACTACTGAGTTTCTAAGAGTAATGTTTTCGCTTGCCTGGCATGTGCCAGCATTACCAACATAATGCACTTGAATATCTTGTAAGAATTCTCTTAAAATTTACTTTAGGGGAGGGATTTCTATGTTGAATGCTTGGATCTTATTTGATTATGAACAGTACTGAAATTGAGCAGTGGCAATCAAAGTACACCTAAATATCTGTTCTATGTTGTAGATCAGTAAAAATAGAGGAGCCAGTCGTCTGATTTATAAATTATGAGAACCTGGACCAGAGCACTTAGAAGATGATCTGTTCTCACGGGAAATCCTCAGCCTTGGAGGCACTAAAAATAACATCACTCAAATGCTTATTCAACTAGTCACAAGGGATAGAATGAAAGATTACCAGTTGGCAAAAAAGATGATGGAAAACATGTAAGGGCTGTGAAAAGAGGTTTATATGATTCAGTGCAGCTTTGCACTGAAATCTGTTTGATAAGCGGCAGTGGAATACTGATAACGATGTACCTGCAAAGTAGAAAGATGTGTGTAGTATGATGGGAAGGACTGGGTGGGGAGGGTGTACTGATGTCAGGGTAAGAGGAGCTGCTCTGGAATAGGTGTTGGTACAAAGCAGTGCTCACATCTCTGCCCTGGGACCTGCAGCAGGAGATGCAAAAAGCTGATGTGTTAACCTTGAGGAATGGGCTGAAGAGAGGAGCTGCAAGAGATGAAGGATGGAGCAGTTTGTGATACTTAAATCAGGCTGCTGAGAACTGGGGAGAACGTGAGAGAAGAGAGGAGAGGCTATTACTGTTCATCTGCTATGTGGCCACAGGGCCTTTAAAGCAACTTGTGTGTATGCCTGCTGAATGTCTTACTCATTGTAGCTTTAGCAAAGTAACCTTCTTTTTAAAAGTTGGCATAAATGCTGCAGACTTCAATCCATGTAATACAATCTATAATGAGCTAACTACTTCACTTTTGAGCCACTGCTGCTCCAGGAATTAATGCCTGGAAACCTCAGTACATGTAGATGATAGGGGAGAGCTGGAGGACATTGTTGTGAGTAGGATTGTATGGAGGACCATTTAGTTGCTTTTGTTTCTCAGCTTTTGGTAACAACTGGTTGATTCCTTTCAGTTCATAATAGGCTGAATACTAAGCTGTTTCTATAATGTCATGGATTGCTTGTTCGGCATCTTTTTAATTAGTGACATTTCATTTAGTCCAAATTAAATATGCCAGATGTAGCTGATTTAGTGGCTAACAATGATGAGTGAGGGGAGGGAGAGCTAACATATAGCCGTCTGTTCTCAGGGAAGTTTTTTTTTTTTAATTTTTTTTATTTCTAGTTCCACAGGAGAAGTTGGAGTGGTAACCATGGCAGCAGGGAATTTGTCCCTGTAAGCTAAGCAAAGGGTTGGGTTGTGTGGGGCTTTTTTGTGTTTGTTTTTTTGCTTGTGGTGCCCCTACTTGGACGAAGGGGTGTGCGAAGTGGCCTCGAGCAAGCCCTGGAGAGGAAGCTTGGGAATGGATAAGTTAGAGATGCTTGCTGTGGACTTAAACTCAAGAGTTGATCTTCCTGTAGTGTGCACAGATGGACGGGTGCAGCAGTGAAGCACAGCAGTGAGAGATGTGAAAAATTTCTTGCTACCTTGGATCTCTACATTAGGTGTTTTGGGGTGGGGTGGTTAGACACTGTATGCTAATAAATTCCTTGTGTCGTTGGTTTTGGATTTGTGCCAATATTTTTCTCACTTTTTTTCCACTGAAAATAAATAATTCTTAGCAGGTTGGAAGAGAGTGAGATTTGCATGGGGCTAGCTGCATTCAAGAGAGAATATCCAGCTTAATCGTGGTGCCATAATCCTAGATCTTACATCAGCCCTGGAAACTTCTGCTATATCACACCACTGTTTTCCTCTGATACTAATCTACCAAAAATTAAACAGCGGAGCCGTGTCACGGAACAGTTTTCTTCCCATTAAAGAAATCGCTGAAAATGAGAATTACACATGCCTTGGGGAGAGGATAACATAAGCTCTCTTCTTCCACTGACATAACTTTTCCTGGGTAAAGATCTGCAGGGGGTTAATTCTGGCCGCACAATCGATGCTTACACAGTTGCGCAGAAATACCACNAGCATTTATTATGTGCATGTGACAAACTGACCCATAAAACATCCTGAACGTTGCAGGCAGCAACAATTAGCTGATACTCGCTGCTTGGAATCGCCGGCTTCCAGAGCCAGTAGCTTGGGAGACGGGAAGTTAAGCAATATTGCTGAATACTGTACGGCGGGGAGGCAGCTGACGGCCGGGCATTAGGGATGCTCTGCCATGCTGCTCTAGTTAAGCCTGTCACCCTCTCCTTATAAAGCACCCTGCTGCTACTGTCAGAGCGCTATGAACTCAGCCCGGTTGGAAAAACCGATTGTGGGTTGCGCCTGATGCTGCCGGCGTGCGGGAAATTTGTATTTCCAAGATGTGCTTGAGCTTTTGGGATTTTCAGCGCTTGGAAGCCATTGTGCTGTAGATTTCATAGGGTGTTTATGCTTCAAATGGTCATCATTCCTCGAGTGTCTGTAGGTTACAGCCTGTTTTCATTAGGAGTCTTTCTCCATGTTTTGCCCTTTTTTTCCCAGTAGCTTCCATTGTCTTTTTCACTGCCCTAAGTTGTTCTCATCTTCGTATTCTCACGCTTAGGTTGGTTGTAGCCCTTGTATTTTGTCTCCATGTCATGTACCATACTTGATTCTTCTCTGATCTATGCATGTTGAATTCATAGAGGTTTTTCTTAAAAAGTTTCTTTTGTTTTGCTTTCCAGCTTCCCCCTCTCTCCTGGCATCTTTGGTGTAACTTCCTGGTCTGGGATGTCATTGCTTCATCAGGATTTGTGTGTGTGTGTGAGGAATAAAGGAACTCTTGTGAAGATAGATAATTGATTTAATTCATTTTAGCCTTCAGGGATGCAGAGAAAACCTTAGGAACTCTGCACTTGCAAGCACTGGGGAACAGATTTACAAGTCCTTAAATCCTTGGCTTTTTCACTCCTTGCAATTACTTTTTTTGGGAGGTTGGAGGAACACACAGGAGTGGGAAGAGGGTCTATCTTTGTCTTCCCCTGTATTGCATTCTAAGTTTGTAATTTCTGTCCAGCCCTACATCTTAATGCTTGCTTAGATTCCTCTGCTACCAGACTAGGTAAATTGCATTGCATTTGTTCAAGACAAATTTCATAACTACTTGTTCTTAAAATAACGTGTTTGTTTTGTTGTGTCTGGACATTCCAAATACAGTTTATTTGGCATTGTCCCCTATTGCTGGGCTGCTGTTTTTGTTCTATTTTATTTCTGTTAGTACCTCAACCACAATCAAAATCCCAAGGTCCCATTTTATCACATAAGGGACAAAGGTTTTCCCGTGCATTAAAAATGCATATATTTTCAAGTACTAATCCTCAGTCTCCAAAGACATCTTTGAAAGCAGTCTCTGGTGCCTTTCCTAATAATATGTGGCTGGACCAGCACATGCAAATAGAGTGCTGGAGCCAGGTCTAGCTGTGCCTGCAGCCCTTAAAGGTGTTCCTGCAGAGGTCTGCTCTGCAACCTCTCTGCTCCTCTCTCCTCAGAAGAGCCTGCAAGGGAAGGGGGATTTTGAGGACTACCCATGCAGAAGTTGTGCTCCAATAATCATAAATCAAAGTGAGAAGCCAACTGCACATTGCTGAACCCTGTGCTGAAATGGCTTTTTGGCTCGTGGGGTGGCCTGGGCCCTAGATGACAAGGGCCTCAGCTGCAGTTGTCACAGTGTCCTGGTGGGAAAGAAGGAGCCATCCAAGTCTTGGGGACCTGTACCATTTTCCGAAATCCTATGGGAAGTTGCTCCCTGGAGCCTTGTTGCACCCTCTGCCAAGCTTCAAATTAATGTGGTTCTTGTGGTTGGAAGCCTGTGCAGCAAGGAAGATGTGGTAGTAATTCCTTTTCTACACAGTAATTTATAATGGCAGAGCAATTTAAAATACTCAGTAACTAGCTTGGTTACTTAAGGATTTAATCAAGAAATTATTATGGGGTTTTTTTGTATTACCCTTTCTAGGGTTGTTAGTGATTTAAATTGTGTTTGCAAGAACTTTTGTACTAAACCTTTCTCTTGGAGCAAATTCAGGCAATAAATAATGCATTCTGTAAGCACAGCTGAGGAAAATTGCAAACTATCTAGGGATAAATTGCACAATAAAATATATGAAAGATAAAGGTTAATGCCAGCAACATCATTTAATGCCTTTCATTACATAATCAAAGGAGTGTAACAGTGTCTGTAACTGTCTTTTTTTAACGTATGTAAAGGATCTTGAAACCAGAAAGGATTTTTGCATGAAAAGCAATTGCTGTTAGGAGGAGCTGTGTGGAGAGAAGGGAGCACGTTTACAGACTTACAGTCAAAGCTAACAGAAAATGCTGGAACAGTCTGGACCCCCCAAATCCAGGACTGAGTGAGCTGGCTGTTGCTGCACTCCCTTCCTGCTGGTGCGGACTGTCAAAGCCTATACAAAGTGCTTCCCAAGCTTTCTCTCTTCCAGCATTCTGCAAATACCCTGAAGCTTCAGCAAAATTCATAAAGGCCTATTGTTACTCTTGGAAGGATTGAAAATTAGTCTTTCTCCTTTCTTTTACCTAAAAATGAGAGGCAAATGAGGAATTGAGTGGGAAGATGTGAAAATGTCAAACAGGTCAAATGATCTATCTGAACATTAAACCAAAGTGGGAAAGAGTTGAAACAGCTTTTGGGAATACTGTCACAAAATTGATGTGTTGTCTGTATGTAGGTATGTATCACTTAAAACTGCATTCTGCTATTTATTCTTAAAATATGGAAATTGCAGGGTAGCAACTTACAGTTTCCAAACCTTCAGCCTCTAAGTATGTGCACGCACGTTGGAATAAATCTTTTGTTCATGCTGGCAGTGGTTATGTCTTGAAAATGTGCTCTGCACAGTCTTTCCTTTGGAGTACATTGCACAGTTGTATGTAAATAGCTGAGATTTTTGCAGATGCTTCGATGCAGTTGCTATACAATACTAAACCTATACAGGGAGCAATACTTTTACATTTAAGAAATACTTTAAGTTTTGAGAAGATACAAGCAGATAATTCAGTGCCTGAATAACAAATAACCATTTTCACATGCAGTTTTGAATTAGAGGAGGAAAAGCTTTGGCTTGTTACTACAGTATTTCCATTTTAAACTTTAATAGCACCCCAAATGTGCTCATTGTATATGTTGCTTTAAATGTGCTTTGTATACATGCAACATAACACACTTTGCTTATTTCTTTAAGCTCAAATGTCAACAATTGCAGTGTGTAATTGTGCTGGTTTTGACTGGGGTAGAGTTTGTTTTCGTCTTAGTGTCTGGTGTGGGGCCGTGTTTTGGATTTGTGATGAAAGCAGTGTTGATAATTCCAGAGATGTTTTAGTCACTGCCAAGCAGTGCTTATACAGAGGCAAGGTCTTTTCTGGTCCTCATCCCACCCCTCTAGCAAGGAGGGGAGGGGAACACAAGAAGCTGGAGGGGACACAGTCGGGACAGCTGACCCCAGCTAACCCAAGGGAAATCCTGCACCATTTGGTGTCATGCTTGGCATGTGAAGCTGGGGAAAGAAGAAGGACAAGGTGAGGGGGGGAACGTTTGAAGTGATGGTATTTGTCTTCCCAAATCACCATTACTCATGATGGGCTTTGCTGGGGATGGCTGAACACCTGCCTGCCCCTGGAAAGTGGGGAATGAATTTCATGTTTTGCTTTGCTCGCGTGCATGGCTTTTGCTTTCCTGATTAAACTGTCTTTGTCTCAACCCATCAGTTTTCTAACTTTAATCCCTCCGGCTCTCTCCACCATCCCACTGGGGGCAGTAAGTGAGTGGCTGTGTGGGGCTGAGCTGCTGGCTGGGGTTAAAACATGATGTAAGTAGTGCAGAGAGACATGTTTGCTTGATTAATCACCACAGCGGCCTGAATTCAGCCAACATAGCTTACGGCATCCAGCTTAAGTCCAGAGTCAGGAGCCTTTGTCACGTGCTTGAGATGTTAAGTTGCTCCATCTCTCTCCCTTACTTTCAGAAGGAATGTAACTCTCCAGAATTACTGGGTGCATGTGTGGCTGGATGTTCATACGTGATGGCTTCAGAAGAGCTAACCCTCCAAATACCAATGTAGACTTGAACCCGGTGCTAATCCTGCCCTGCCCTTCTCTGCCCACACCGCTGTGATTCCCAAAACCTCTCTTGCTGGTACAGCCCTCATGCAGTTTAGGACTTCGATATTGGTTTGATGACCACTGAACATAAGATGATACTGTGATTACCTTTCAGGTCAGGTTATTTCTCTGACCCTTGGAAATGGGTTTAAAATTCAGTAGCCCAGTGAAGGGGGACAGAGTGAGGGTTTTGAAACATGGCCAGCTAAAGTGAGGGTTTGTGAGATTTTTTTTTTTGAGGTTGCTGTTCTGAATATGAAAGTCAAAGACTTAAGATCTTGATCGTACAACAGTTCTCCTTTGTTGTTCATCGGCTTTTAAATGTGTACCTAAATATAGTATATGCCAGAGGAGAGAGTTAATGTTGCTATGAGAACCTTAACCTCAGCATTTCCAAGGGTTTTATGTGTATATGTAGGAGAAAAAGAAAGCAATGATCAAATAACTCACAGGGTTTTTTTTTTTCTTTTATAAGGAAGTACTATCTGATGCCTTGTGTGTAAGTGATCTTATCCACGATGTATTGCTGTTACTGCTGCTGTTTGTCTGAAGGGCTACTTTCCTGCCAGAGCAGTGCAACAGAGAAGGCAAAACGAGCCATAGGGTTGACCTATATATTTATTTCATTGCAGCAGTTGAAATTCCCATGTCCTATAAAGCTGCCTTAATGCTGCTGGGCAAGTAAAGGGGGACTGGCTGGTGCTCCAGCATGTAGATGTGGTTTACTGAGTTGCTTGCCTGTCAGGTGTGCACAGAGCATGCTTAGAGGCCTTTCTTTTTCAAAGGTTTGTAACTTTAGGAAGCAAAACCTTCCTTTATTTGTTGCTTTTTCAACTAGGCAAGTAGCAGTTCAAGGGCAGCCTGCAGGCAGAGCTTGAGTCTTCAGCAGCTTTGAGTTGACCAGTCCTAATTGAAAGCTTCCCCATTCCTCCAGTGACTCTGACTCTGCTCTTGTGAGCTGATAAGCTTTGATTATAGAAAGCTTTTGGAAAAAAGATCTCATCAAAACAGGGTTCCAGTGAAAACAGCAAGTACCTGCCTGGTATATAAGTGCCTTCTGCAATAAATAGCTGCTTCTGCTTGCACAACATATATGCGTACATTTCAGTTCCATTTCCCTTCTATCTACCTCACTGATTGTATGATTCTCATGGCTGAACAGTCTTGGTGAGTGAAATTGGAGGATGGAAGTCAAAACCTGCTGGACTGATTTGCAGTTTGTGCAGATCTTAGTAATGACTCTTCAGTGTATTTTAATGGGTTTCTGTAAAGTCTCTGATCTTCATCTCTTATTAAGGGAAACTCTTGAAGAACTAGCATACTGAAACCTTTTAACCTTTTATCTGTTAGATTTCAGTCAGAGGGCCTTCTGATAACTGGTGCTCTCTTCTTATGTTTGGAGTCATAACCCAGTATAACAAATGTTGGTTTGCACTGATATAAATTACACTGTTTAATTTCAGATTGTAGAATGCAAATGCAGATCTGTTTGCCACTGAAGATTTTCAGCATTACATCATTTAAAGGAGTGAATTTCTGTGATGATTGTGTATAGTCATAGGTTTTGTTTTGAAGAAAAAGGAAAGAAATAGCACAAGAAGTAGAGAAGAAATGATGTGACCATCACATGACTGTTTTGGTTTTCTGGTTTTTGGTGGGGTTTTTTTCCTCCACATTCCTAAAATATTTGCATTACTTGATACCCGCAAAATACTGCAGTGAGGTTGAGGAACTGAGGCTGGAAGATGAAACAGCCATGAAGATACTCCAGATATGCGACCCATTATATGAAACCACTGAAGTGATGAATATTAATATTCTTCTAAATTTTTAATTTTTAAAGTCTTTTTGTCTTTCGAGAAAAGAAAAAAAAAAGAAAAGAAAAGCTTGGGGGAAGACTTCATCGCAGAACAATGGTGCAGTCTGTTATCTGCTCCTTTGCACTGTAAAGCACTGAATGTTCAGCCAATATAGTGCTCTGGTTGGCTTAGCATTCTTAACCTTAATTTTGAATAGAAGGTGCCTTGTGCTGCTGACGTAATTAGGGCCTTTTGTAAATCACTGTTGCAGGCAGTCTGCTGTTGCATTTCACTGCATTTCTCGGAGGGATGCAGGGCAAAAGTACCAGACTAACTTTTTGAACCTCTCATCAGGCTAAGTGTTGTCATTATTGGAATATTTTTTTAAAATGAATCCTGCTTCATTTTCCTTTGTAGACAATAAACCCCAATTCAATTTTGGAAGTGAAACAGTGTGTCCGCTGGAAGAAGTTTGAATAGAGAGCCTTTAACATCTTAAAGTGGGAGGTGCTTCCTTAAAAAAAAAAAAAAAGAGAAAAACGAAATGTGAGAGAGTTGGATTTGACCAACTGACTTCAAATTCAGTCCCCTCTGTGATACAGGAGTACTGTTATCTGCATCTTTTGTCACTGAAACTGTAAGAAAGTTGGAGGTGAAGCTTTGTCGTCAAGCTGGTTTCGTATTTGTGGTTATGTGTCATAACTCTGCAGTGGTGTGTGGGGACATAAAATCCCCTTACCTTCCATGTAAGCCTCTTAGGGGCTGTTGCACTCTTGCCTTTGCAGAGGCACAGGGTTTCATCTCACTTCTGCCTCTCTCTCGTCCCCCGGGGCAGGGTTCAGCTCAGGCCATTACATCCCCTCCTGATGCAGTGTTTTATATCTGTGATGTCAGTGGTGATACATGGCCTTGCACTGTCCTTGGTGGCAAACACAGCACTATTAATAGTCGGTGAAGTTAACTTGCTCGTCGCTGCCCACCCACTGCACTCCAGTCCCTGAGCGTTAAAGGCACTGTTAACACCCCAAGGGCTGACTGGTCCCGCGAATGAACATAGCCATGTTTGTAACCCAACTCCCGCAGTGGCTGTGGTGTGGGGATAGCGGGTGCTGCCTGCAGGGCCTGGCTCTCTGGAGGAGGGAACATGGCATTACAGTAGGCGGACACCAAGCCGCAGCGTTGGCTATCCAGTAGTTTGAGATGCTGTGGTACTTCAAGGGGGGCTGGCATCGGCATCAGCTCAGACTCTGGGCAAGGAGGGGGAGGGTGGGACGCGTACCCATGACCCCTTTACTTCATACCGAGAAAGCACAGCATGAATGAGCATAAAAGACAGCTGCAGCTTTCTTCCAGTGGCCACAATGCATTAAGGCTTTCCATGCCTGGGAACAGAGAAAAGTGTGGTGGTTGTCTTACAGCTCTCTCTTTTCCACCTGCACGGGCTGGGAGGCACCCTCAGCAGAACAGCTTTGCCTCTCTTCTGGGACTTGGCACTGGCAGTGATCAGGTGCAGGCTGTCCTGTATCACTGCCTTGTTCCTAGCAGGAAAGGAAAAGAGGGGGTTTTGTCCTCCAGGTGTTGCAGAAGTGGCGATTGCTGTGGCGTATTCCTGATCCGGGCTCCCCGGTGAAAGCTGAGGCAGGGAGCAGAGGGCTGTGCTTCTCGTGACTAATGAATGAATGATGTCACCAGATTGGTTCCCGAGGCAGGAAATCCATCCAAAATAGTTTCGTTTCAATACAGAAAGTGCAGTTACATGCACAGAAAGGAAATTAGAAAGTAGAAAGGAATTCTTTCGTCGCCAACTTTTCGGTTTTGTCACTCCTTTCCAATCTATGGCTATACTACAAAAAGGAGAAGAAAAAAAAAATACCAAGCCTGTGTTAGTCCCTCCCATTCCCCACCAGAACAAACGAAATAACTACTTTATGTCTTGTTGCATACTGGCTTTTCGGTGTGCTTGCCCATCCTGGGAGGGAGCACGAGAGCTGCGCTCCCCACTCGCACGCTGCGGTGCGGTGCCTGCGGGGTGTCTCGGGCATCCCTCCACTCGTGTCCCGCCGTCCCACAGGCGCGCCGCCGAGTGGCGGAGCGGGCCGGGACCGCTGCGGGCGTGATGCAGGGCTCTGCTGCGACACGGGGCTAGTGACACAACACAGACTTGCCCGCAGGACAGAAACCGGAGGCACCCCCACGCCCAACTAATTCCTGCGTGTGTGAGGATGCCTCTGGCTTGGCTAAGCGCTGGCAGGAGCGCAGCCGTTACATTGCACAGCACGCATGCCTTCCCCAGAGCAACAGGGATTCCCCCTCCTCTCCTCTCCAGGGCCCACTTCTGAAAGAGCTGGCTCATCCCTGCTGTCAGATGAAGCCGTTTCCTGAACGCGCGGGTTTGAGTCACTTGGGCTGGATGAGGCTTTAACTCCTCCCTCACTGGGCTCAGTGGGCTCCCCGCAGCCGGGGCACCGGGGAGCGGGGCGTTGGGGGCGGCGCCGGCCATGCTCGCTCGCCCCCGGCCCGGTGGCACTGCCGGGGCCCGGAGCGGAGCCGGAGCCGGGCGCGGGTCGGGTCGGGCCGGGCGGGGAGCG
>VXBT01000484.1:262157-370108 GCA_013400235.1 Oriolus oriolus
CGGGGTGCGGGCGGGATCGGCACCGGCGCCGGGGCAGCAGCACACGCGTGCCGGGCTCCCCACACCCCGCCCCGCGGCCGCCCCGGGGGTCTCAAGCGCCCCAAGGTCGTCATAAAAAACCACATTTCCTTTGTAATTCTTTCTTTTTTTGGGGAGGGGGGGGGTTGGGGAGGCGGGAATAATTTGGAAGTCTGATAGTGTGTGGGAAATGATTACATCAGTCGGAGGGAGGGCTAGGATTGGTCTGCACAGTGTGGTTTGATTCACTACCGCAAAGATTGCGTGTAACCCTTTGAGTGGAGCTCTGGCAGAGTTGTTTCCCTCCCCAGAAACAGTCCCCATAGCAGGGGCTACGTGACAGGTAGGGTACGGCCGCCCCTGACGCCGCCGGCACCCCGGGCGCCCAGCCGCAGGCTGCAGAGGGTCGGCGGAGGCAGAGAACTAACTCTCAAGAGGCAATCCTCATTTAAAATGCCATCTTGTTCTTCCGACTGCTGCCTTTTACGTGCCGTTGAGGTAAGATTTTCCATATCGAATTACCCTCGAGGTTTTTGTTAGACTCTCCTTCTCTCGCTAGGATGCGGAGCGTTTTAAATGCAGAGTTGATTTAAATCTGGGACCTGCACGTTCGCCCGGAGAAATAATTTTGCGGCAAGTGTCTCTCGCTTGAGCAGAACAATGCAAAGAGGAAAGCATCTGTATAATTCAGGAGGTGGGGAGAAGGTTCCTGACTTGTTCTCTCATCCCCATTGATATTTAGGATGTGCAGCATATGCACATTTGGTTTCTAACTACTTTCAAGCTAGGATCAAAAGAGAAGTCAGGGCAGGAAGAGAAATGTGTGGACTTTGCTAGGTAATTGATTTTGCCGGCAAACTGCAAGTGGGACTTGCCCATACCAAACAATCAAAAGTTAGTGGGGAACAAGAGAGCCATTTTTAATCTTTGGGGTCTTGGCCTGCTCCTCTGCGAATGTTCAGAGGCCTCTGATGGGATCACAACGAAAATTGTGTGTGTTTGACTGGTTGTGATTTCTCTTGCCCACTGTTGCCAAAGTACTCTCTCGACATTGTTTCACGTTTGCTTACCTTACACAGCTTTATACAGAACCTGCTCTCTCACTTTTCCTGTGTACGTGGTCATATGAACCCTGCTGAATCTTTGTTTAGTGCAGGGAGGTGTTGGGGAGGGGGGAGGGGAAATAGGTCTAGGGGGCATCCAGAGAAAGTGTTATAAAGTGAATCATCCATTTCATTTGTCCTGGCTGCCAAGGTGCTTGGAACCCTCACACCAAGAGGATGATGCTTTTCTACAGTAGCTGTGTGGTTTGCCTATGTTCAGAGCTGTTGATCTGTAAGTGTACCCTTTATGTTGCAGGATGTAAAAGTCTTTAGTGAAGATGGAACAAGCAAAGTGGTCGAGATTCTAGCAGACATGACAGCCAGGGACCTCTGTCAGCTGCTCGTTTACAAAAGTCATTGTGTGGATGATAACAGCTGGACTCTAGTGGAGCATCACCCTCACCTAGGATTAGGTAGGGAATGGTCAAAGGGGTGGCATGGTTACCTGGGAACATAAAATATGTGTAATTCATATAAATGTGCTTCCAGACGGAACGTTTTCTTTTCCACTGCTTTTATCTGTACAATTAGCTGAAGTCGCATACGTGCTTTCTGTGTATTACAATTTGATGTGTTAAGCGTTTAAGCCATTTAAAGTCCTTCTCTTATTTCCCATCCTCTGTTTTTTTTATTATATGAAAAAAGAAGAATTGTCTAATCTTCATGCTAGCGCTCTGTTGCTACCTTGCTGTGTCTGAAGCTATTGCAAATAAACAGCTTAGGCAAATTAAGCTTGATCCTTAGAGTACGGTCCTATGAAACAGCTCAGCTCATCACCAGCTGGGAGACCTGGGTGAAGAGACTCAGCCTTACATACCTACAGTAATGCTTATGAAAGCTAGACATGCTGAGGCGGGGGAGGGGGTTGGCTAAACTTGACTTCAGGCAGGGAAAAAATGGTGGCACCACCCGCAAATCCATGGGCAATTTCTGGACCAGCGGTGGTATCTGCTCTCCAGGCAGCAGCTCCTCCACCTGATTGAAATTAAGGTGTCATGGTTACAGTTTCAAGAAGGCAGCAAGAGGAAGAACCGTGGGGAATTAAATAACACCGTGAATTGGTTTAATTACAGTACCTGAAAGGATCTCATGTTATTGAGTCTTGCTTTTCCTGTTATTTTGTGGCACTGATTAGTTGCAGGGTTCTGCTGTGCAGCTTGCAGCAGTGTATCGCTCAGATAATGCTATCTATAATTCTCCGTAGCATACAATAACGCTTTAGAAAGTGTAGCATTTGGAGTATTAGTCGATGTACTTCAGGGGGAATGGTTTTTCTAGAAAACAGAGGAAGACAAATCATAAGCTGCAGTCGCCAGCACTGGAATTGTGAATGCTATCTGTAGTGTAGCTAACAGAGGGGGTTTTATGTCTGAATATGTAATTCAGAACCCTTACGAATAAAATAAGGAAATTATTTGCTGGAAATGTGATGCTCTAAACCAATACTGTTAAACACTAATAAATTCATTGCTCTGCAGACTAACACTTACAAAAACCCCAAATACATAGGATATCCTGATTATTGAAAGGTTTTATTATCTCTCCTAATGTAGAAATACATGAAAAAATTAAGATGAAACACTCACTGGTCTATGTCTGTGGTATACTTTCAGTTCTGAGGACATAGGATGAGGTGAAGAATTAAGGTATAAATTACAGAATCTTTATCTCTGTAGCTTAATATGCCACATGTGCTTCTAAAAACCTTTACAAATTTTCAGTTTTATCAATGCTCATTAAACTACCAGGCTCTCTTTTTCTATATTCTCTTTCCCATCATTGCTGATTACCAAGGTATTGTGTAAACAGAAGCCTTCTCCTTTGTAACCAACATCCTTCTCCTGCCAGATTCATTCAATGATGCCACAATTCAGTGTTTGTGACATCACAATAGCTTCCATGGTGACTAATTGTGCTGTCAAACTCTGGTGTGTGACATCTCTGAATGAATCGGGCAGGAGGCTGATTAGGAAATCAAAAGCTTCTGTTTACACACAAATAACTTGGTAATTAACAATGATGGGAAAAGAGCAAGATACTTATCGGGCTGCATTTATATACGTGGGGACCTGCCTGCCTTGGACCTCTGTTTCACACTGAAGCACAAAGCGAGCCTCCAGAGAAGTGGGGTGTGCAGGTTGGGGCTTCAGCAGCCACCAAACTTTGTTCCACAGGGACTGCTCCAGGGCTGTCCCCTGTAGGCCAGGCAGTAGATCTGTGTGAGAAGTAATGTAACCTTTGGCGGTGTAAAGCCAACAGACAATGAAAAAAATATTTAAAGAATACAAAAAAATGTAATTATACAGATTTCACATATTTGAAAGGATGAGGACAGAAAAGGGAATAAATTAGTTCATTTAAGAGGAGACAAAATCATCCAGTTTCTTGAATCTGAGGTCTAAAGTATACACTGCAACATATTCAATAAACTTTAAATATCAACTTTCATGCTTCCACCAGTTTTGGTTGCAGTTTGACTTTTTAATTATTTGGCTGCTTATTTCTAGCTTCTCTGTAGCTTAAATGCTTTCCTGTATTTTGGAGACTGTCAGATCAATGTAGTAATCTGTCTGCAACCTGGGTGAAGTTATCATCAGGTGTCCGATATTCCATATTTGTTCCTCTAGATATAAGATTGCTAGTATAAGTATGAAACAATGGTGAATAAATACTTAGTGTGAAAAGAAATATGGTCTAGGAGCAATCAGAATTCTGTGTTTCCAGAAGACATTATATTTTATACAATGCATCCTTGCTGACTTAGTGCTGTAGGTAGTAGCTTGGAAGCCCACCAAAAGAGAGGAGTTCCTTCATTTAGTTCACTTATCTTTTTTTTCCCTCCCCATATTTTGCCTAATAGTACTTTCCAAAAGAGCTCAGTTACAGAACCAGTTCATTGTTTTACTATTGGGCAGACGGAGGACAAGATCAAATTTTTGAAGCCAGCTGCATATATATCATTGCATTGGTCTTCCAGGTCCCACTTTGTAAAGAACCCTCACCTCACTCTTCACTTCACACGCATAGCCAAGTAAATTCCAAATAACACGCGTGCTTGCACATAACTTTAAACAGCTATTTGACTGCACAAAGTATTTGTGTTCTCACTGTAGGCAGTGGTGGGACAATTTGCCATCAGACTTTCTTGATTTGACATTTGCAAGTGGTTCCTGCTGCACTGTGCCACTAATATCTAAAGCATGTTGTGGTCAATATTTAAGCAGTCTGTGAAATTTGAATCAGTCCCATAATTTCATTTGCTGCTGTAAGTATACCTAACCTGTTTATAAAATGTATTCTCCCTATGTTCTATTCCGTGCTTAACTATCATCCATTTAGGATGGGGACAGAGATCTCTCTATTGGACATTAGCACAAATAATAATGGTGAAGATATTCACATGATAGTATGTGTCTGCACACTGGAAGAATCCCTCCCTACCTACACACATCATTTTTCCAGCTCCAGAACTGACTGTACATCTCACTTAAATACAGTCAAAGCAGGAGAGAATGTAGTAGGGCTCTGCAATATGGGAGGGTTAGAAGAAAGCATTGCTGTGGTTTTGTACATAGATTTTCTTGTTTACGTGCATTGATTTCCCTTAATACGAGTGAATTAAAAGTGGAACAGATAAACACAGCGCTTGTGAAAATGAAAAACCAGGGCAGGCTGTTTCATACAGGGGTCCCACCTGTCATTTGTAGTGATTCTCTAATTGGGAATTTTGGGCCATGCCTGTGAGTTGTTCATTATGGAATCCAGCTCCTTTTCCCACCTTGTATCACTGCTACAGTTCTGTAGAAGGTCTGATAATGATACAGATTCACTTGGGCGGGGTAGGGGGCAAGTCTGTTCCAGGAAGTGTGTAGAGGAGACTGAGTGGGGCCTATCAGATAAACTGAAAGGACACATTTCTGGTCACTTCAACAGCAATGCCACTTGAAGACAGACTGACCTATTGAACTGAACAGGCTGACATCTGTGCTTCTAGTTTTGTAGCAGGAAGCTCAAAGCAGGGCTGAGGCTGAGTTGCTCGTGTGTCAAGTTCATCCCATTTGTACCAACCAAGTGCAAACTACCAAGGACTTCCCAAGTGTACAACTTCTATGAAGTAATAGCAAACTGACCAGGACTAGCTTCCTTTTTTTACATACACGTGCTGTGAAATGCTGCACCTTTTCTCCAAGATGGCTTTGACCATCAAAATGAAAATATAAGCATTAAATCAGCAAGAGTATCACCACAGAATCTCAAAAGGGTCTTGATGTAGTAACAGAACAGATCTAGGTCAGTTGTCTAAAGCATCTACAGGCATTGGGTATATTTACACAAACTAAACACTGAAATATGAAACCAATTCAAAAATGTTCATCTATACTTCATTTCCTCAGAACAGAATAAATAGTTTGTCCCTGACAAGCAATGTTCAGTGTGTTAGGAAAGTGAAGACCACAACTTTGGGTGGTGGCAGAAGCAGACAGTAACAGGACATGTGGCCTTTCGGGGTTCATACTGCGATGGAGTTTCATACCAATGTAATTAAATGCTTTTTGGAGGAAGCATAATTTAAAAAATAGGCCCTTCGCCCTATAGGCCTACAATCCTCATCACAGTGTGGAGGAGATTTGACTTCACCAGTTGCTTAAAAACCATGATAGTAGCAACAGATCAGCAGTACCTGAAACTTTACCTGCAAAGCCCCGAGATAATGTGTAAGTTTAGGTGATGAATGCTGAGGTGGTGCAAAATGTCCTTTATTAACAGCCACCCGCAGCAGTATTGTTGCGGACATTAGCCAAAGAACTACCCCTTCAAAGTGGTGTTATGCCTGATGCACTAAGAAACAGCTCTTTATTTGAGAGCAGCACACTATGGAAGTTTTTCAATGTAAACCCCTTTGAAACACAATCTATAGCAAGGGTGGACATTGCAAATGCACAGTAAATGCTGAAGTTATCAATGAGCTGGTGATGACTGATAACCTAAGTGCAAGTGAAAAAGGAGATGGGATCATTCAGTCGTAGGTTGCATTTTCAATCAAAGAACATCACATAATCTGCTGAGTTCAGTAATTCAAGTGATATTCCAGAGCTTGCTCTTTCTAAGATGCCACTGACTGCTTGATTTCTATCCTGAAAACACCCCAATAGAACTTGGGTGGCACCCTGGCATTTCTTACTGTAGGAATACAAGGATTGGAGGAACACAGCATGGGGAAATGACTCTCCAAACTTCTTTGGTCAGCAAGTCACAGGCCTTTTGTTTAAAGTAATGTTTTGTTTGGCCTCATTTTTAAATTTTGTATTATGTAAGGCATGAAAGCACTGACTAGTTAAAACTTTTGAAAAATACCTAAATATTTTCTCAGAAAGTTCTGAAGACTTTTCAAGATAATGAGTTCATTAAGTAGTGCACACTTAGCCAGTTGCCTTCTTTCGAGTTACTGCTTTCAGTGAGCTGGGTTTGTTAAGCTATCTGTTCATGCTTTGATGTCCCATTCTTTTGACCAGAGAAGTGGTGGTTATGGAGAGTTACCTTGTAACCAAATCTAGAGCAGAAAATTGCCCTGTCATGTGTACAAAACATTTGTCTCTGTCAGTATTCCTGTAAAGTAGATCCTGTGACCTCTTTCATAATAAACCCCATTGTCTAGCATCTACAATAAAGGCCTGAAGTTCACCTTGAAATGAACTGGCTTTATAGAGTGTGATCAAATACAACACTGTATTTCTGTGATAGTTCAAGACCTAACAGTGGCCTTTCTGTAACTTTTTTCCCCCTTAAACCTGTCCACCTTGCCAGTTCCACAGCATACAACCAGTGCCAAAAGAAGAGGTTTGTCTGTATTATTGTAGCTACTGCACACAAAAAAAATGTATTCCTTTCTCAAAAGTCTGCACTTATGCAGCCCTGATGTAGGAATTCCTTCAAGAACACTGCTATATAATGTTGAACTTTGTAATACATTACAAAGTAAGGTATTGCCTCATGGCAATACTGTTTGAAAGTTATAGTGTGTTCTGCTAATTTCTTAAAAGGTAATGGAATTACACTGAGTTGTTTTACTTCTGTTCTTAGTTGGTCTCATTCCTTTTGCTGGTTGGCTGTGTGTTAACATCATGTTCTTTTTCCACAGAGAGGTGCTTAGAAGATCATGAGCTCATAGTCCAAGTTGAGTCCACAATGGGAAGTGAAAGTAAATTTTTGTTCAGGAAGAATTACGCAAAATATGAATTTTTCAAAAATCCCATGGTGAGTCTCATTACTTAGTTGTTTACACCACAGAGGGGTGGATTGCAATAACATTGCTGGGCACTGTTATGTCTTAAACATCTATTATAAAAAAAATAGGCAACCAAGTAACAGAATTCTTTCCAAAGAAATTTTAACCAATGTTTAAATTCCTTGTACCCTCCTCCCAGCCTAAAAACCTCAAGTGTTTTCAAGTTACCGAATCTACTGGCTTCAAAATGTCTGTACTTATGTTGGAGAGTGACCAAGACAGGGAAATCTTAATTGGTTTAAGAAAAACAATTAGAAGTGCAATTTACTCATTATCTTCAAAGTTACTTGATTCGAAGCAAATTAATCACATAAAATGCAGTATCCAAACCTTTTAATTTCTGGCAGTAATAATTAATAAAACACCAAAATCCATCTGAGTAACCCCTAAAGCACTTACTGCATACAAGGAATTTCCGGTTTATCGTTACGTATATTGAACATTGTGTCACCTATGGCTGTGCTTTACTAGTGTGCTCTGCCTTCTTTACTGACCATAGTAGGTTGCCCTCTCTGTGTCCTCATGTATACCTATGCTTGAAAAGCACTGTGCACCATAGCTGTACCTATTCCTGGATTTGTGAGATCCTTTGAACGTTGTCATTTTAAGCTGGTTACTGTGTAACTGCTTATCGGGGGATGATTTTTCATGTTTTATCTAAACAATTATGTTGGAGCAGACTGGTGGCATGAAGCAATTTCAGCTGGTGTGACCCACTGAGGTAGCTGAGGAAGGGTAATCCAGAGGTGGTTAGATAAGAACAGATTTTGGGTCAGTCAGGTATTTGTGGCGCAAGAAGAAAAAAAGATACACGAGGTCGCGTTTAAACTCACTGCTGAAGTGACTGCAGGTGATAAATTCATTCCTTTCCTCATAGATGCAAGTGCACAGTTGCTGCATCCTCGCACGTGTGCTTGCATGTACATTTGTCATCTGCTGGTGCTTGTTTCAGAGTCTGTGCCTTGACTTACTCTGTGAAATGTTTCTGTACATGGAGTGTTCCTAGTTTTTCACTTCTGTTGATCTCACCATCTGATAACCTATGAACATCTGAGCGTTATACAGAAGTTTGGGTATCATAGGAGCTAGCACATTGGTTTCATGTGGTATATTTTAATTAATAACAGAGCATGGGAGTAAAACCCAGAATGCTTGGCATTCAGTCCCAGGCTCCTGCAATCACAGAATAAATCATTCTTGTGGTGTAAGAATGTGAAGGCTCCCTATCCGTTGCATTAGCTGTTGCCATATGGCACTGTTTCTACTCAAGAGAAGCTGGTAAATGTTAGCTTTCATATCTCGTTGTGCAACTTAACCTGGCAGAAAGGTGATTCCTCTTCAGCCCTTCTCTTTATGCCCTAAAGATTGAAATATATATTGCCTGAAGAATGACAAATGTTCTAAACTGAAAATGTTTTTGTTGTGATTCATCTTGTTATAATCAGTCATTGTTTTATTTCAGGCATTTCTGTATGTCTCCATGCTTCAAATAATGTTTAAAAACTTCAAGAATGATTTCATGTCATTACTGTGTATAGTAAATTCAGTGTACCAAATTATACAGGAATTTTAAAAGAGCAGATGAATGGGGAACTGGAGGAATAAATCTGAAGTCAAGTCATTGATGCAATAAGCAAGGAGTCACTGCTTACTCAACTTGCAGGTCTATTCATCCTTTCCTTCCCAAGAAAGCAGAGGCTGTTAGAGATCCCCAGAAGCCTTGAGTAGAAGAGGAAGTGATGGGAAAATGCACTTACGAAATGCTGCATATCAGATATTTTAAAAACCCACAATCTGTCTGCATGGGCATCTGGTGAGCAGAAGGAAGGGAAGAACTGCACTTAAAAAGCCCTAGTATTACTTTCTGTGTCAGGGGATTTCCAAATTGATTTAACAGTGATAGTTCCAAAAAACTAATGACTGGAAGAAAATGTCACTAGTTCTCTGTAAGAGTGTTCAAATATAATGTGTCTTCCAATTGTCTTCTTCTTGTGTCTAGAATTTCTTTCCAGAACAAATGGTTGCCTGGTGCCAGCAAACGAATGGCAGTATCCCACAGTCACAACTTTTGCAGGTACTGTAAATTATCTGTATGGACAAAGAAAGTTTTGGAGCTGGAGGGGAGGGGTTGAGAGGAAGGAAGGAAAGGAATTCAAAGGTCTGGAAAACAGTCCGTCAGAAAAAGACCAATGTAGTGAGTTAGCATATGGGGCTAATGTTGAAAATATCTAACAAAGATCTAACCCAGTGGCATTGAGGTGTAAATTGTAAACACAAAGTATTCATAGCTATGGTCATACATATTTGTTCCATTAATACTCAACTTACTCTGTGGGTATCTGGTTTAGCCACCTAATGTTACTCCCAAACAGTCTTGGCAGGTATATTTCTAGAAAAACAAATATACGTTTTATAAAAGGCAGAACAGAAATACTCTTCTATACTCCACATCATAGCACAGGAGAAAGTGTAAAAATGCAAGTGGATATTGGAAGATCAGTTTGAGATGATGAGAGGTTTTGCTTTTGCTTTTTATGTCCCATGTTTGTGCCTGGCAAGAATTAACAATAAGGAGCAACTTTCCCATGGTTCAGCCGACTAGAAGCTCTTTTGTATAGAAAAATAATGCCCTAAGAAGCAAGTGCAAGTAGAAGTTTGTACACAGTATTTGCAAAGTAATCCCATTTAAAGCTCCCCAGGTTAAATTGCAGGGGTGTGTTCCTTATGCATACGTGGTGGTAGAGCTGTGCAATCTGCGTGGTGGTGGCATGTGCGCTGCATTTATGCTGAAGTTCTGGTGTCTCTGTACAGTTTCTTGCTTGCTCAGAAAGGAACCGTGGTGGTGGCACAGTTGGTTGGCCTTCAAGGATGGTGCTGAAGGGTGGGCTACCTCTCTGACCAGTAACTGATTCACTTAAATCTCTTCAATTTTAGCACTCTAATCTAAGCCCCATAGTCTAAATCTTTTTCACTTCACTTGTTTTCTTAAACCATGGACATTCAACTCTGGAGCCAAATTAAAACACCGTTTATTGAAAGAGTACTGTACTAAGAACATAAGACCATGACGCTGGAAGACAGTGCCATGAATAACAGGCAAATTATAAAGCAGAAGCGCAAATAGTTGAAGAATATATATGTACAAATAACTGATTTTAGCTTGATTTCTGTCATTTTGCATGTTTGCAAGTATGCAGTGACTTTCTGTTTAAAGATGGCAAGTTTCTACTAACTTTTGAACCAGTGCACTCATTTTGTCCCATAACCATATCAAAGTCCACTAAATTCTGGTTCCACATTCACTGAGAAAATTTAAAACATTAGCATCCACTTTCAGCTGGGAAACAAGCAAACAAAAAAAATCAAGCCAATATCTGGAATTATAAATGAAAGTCATGTGCAATGAGGTTGTAATCAGGAACCAAAACTGGCATGGACTGGCATTGCCAGAGACTGGTAGGGAGAGAGGTCTTCATACCTTAGACCCTTTTTCCTGTAGCTTAAGTGGAGGATTGAATTTGCTTGTTAATACAAGCAGCAGGACTCCCAAAAGGGTGAGATGTTCTTGAGGATGGAAAAATTTTGAGGGTAACTCAAGTAGCAGCAAAAGGAAAACCTTACAACCTCATAAGGTATGAGAGTTTGCTCCTGGGAAGGCTCCGAAAGGTACAGTGCTGGTGAAGCATAAGTCATGGGGGTCAACACAAGGGGGTTGGGGAAAGAGAGTGAGTACATTCTCTCTAGTTCATTGTTTAACCATAAAAACCTCTCTTCATTTAAGTATTTGTATTAAGTACTTATTTTCTTTTAAAAAACACACAACCATTTTTCAGAATTTCAGTGGCAGTTGTAATTTATTGAAGGTAAAACTCCTGCAGCCTAGTAGTCATTAACCATGTTGCACCTGAGGCCACCTGAAACACTGAGCAATTCTGCTGGTTTTAATTACACACATAATAGGGAAGAATATTAAATACCATCTCATGATATCATATACTGCATTAAGAGCTAGTATTTTTAGTCATGACAACAGCATTAAAGCCAGTGGGATCTGTTTTTCCTGGTCTCAACCCGGCTCAGACATGCAGAAAAGCTTGCCATCTTAGTTTACTTTTGTTTTAGCTGACTGGACAAAAAGAATTTATTCTCCATTTGGTATCTCCCTTTCACAGCTGAGAAGTGGATTCATAGTACAAATAGCAAGAAAATTGATTGTGCTTTCCCATTCTGTTAGATGAGACGAGGAGAAGGACTGGAAAAAACAATTAGGGTTTAATGCAAGTAAGAATTCTGACACAGGGCACTGTTTTTGGTTTTGTTTCCTGTGGGCATTGTCCACCAAGTAACACCAAAACACAACTTTGAAGAATTGTAGAGGCATCTAGGCCAACCAGGTTTATGCATTTTTCTTCATACTTGTTGAATTTAACTTACTGATCAAGCCCTCTGTCATTTAAAAATCTGGCCTGTTGTAATAAGGGAGCAATCCATCAGTTCTCCTACCATAATTAATGCTTCGTTCCTGTGATATATCACAAATTATTCTGTATGTGGTCCCTCTACTTATGTCAAGAACTTAAATGCTTCTGAATCTTGAAGTCTGGTATAATTGCTGGCACTTACTTGACTGCTCTACATTTCATTTTCAGTTAAATACTCTGTGGTCTGTTATACCTCTTGTCTTGGGAAAACTTGAAATCCTGAAATAGGCTCTTCCCTTTCAAAAACTTTAGGATAAAGATGGAGATTTTGGCCAGTGTTTCCAAGTTAGACAATTTGCCAGAATTGCTGTGACAAGGTATTATTTTAAGAATTAATAAGCTTACTTTCTCTCCCTTCAGGCCAAGTGCAAGACGAATGGGGATACAGAGAAGCAATAGCTTTTTTGAGATCTAAATCTTGACGCAGAGAATAGGAGGGTGTCAGTTGCAGGAGGAGATGGACAGGCAGATGTAATGGGAGGAGCAGGAATATCCATTTTGGTCGTAAATCAGATTAAACATCTAGGTCAGTTTAAACCTAGTGTGAAACTGCACCTCAAGTCAGCAAAGTGATTTGCCATTTTCTTCTCTGTTCTGCAAATACAGTGACAATTTTA
Organism: Oriolus oriolus; assembly: GCA_013400235.1. Lineage (NCBI taxonomy): Eukaryota > Metazoa > Chordata > Aves > Passeriformes > Corvidae > Oriolus > Oriolus oriolus. Next base: position 274,663 of record VXBT01000484.1, read on the forward strand.
TAATTCATCCATAGGATACAATGTTCATCTACATTTTCCTCTCCAACAGAACTTTTTAAACTCCAGTAGCTGCCCTGAAATTCAAGGTTTCTTGCATGTGAAAGAGCTGGGTAGGAAATCTTGGAAGAAACTGTTTATGTGTTTGAGGAGATCAGGACTTTATTGTTCTACAAAAGGAACTTCAAAGGTAAGATTAAAAAAGAAGTTGCACAGTAGTAGCATGTGAAAGCATTTTCTGCTTCTACAGTGGGTATTTTTTGCTGTTTTTTAAAAATTTCCACACAGTGTTCCCTTTTTTTATTCCATAGAAAAAGATAAGTAAGGCATGATCAAATGACAGTCAAGCCCTGGGCTCTCAATGCATGAACACAGCCATACAGTTTCATTATAAAATAAAAACAAACCAGCTAGTCAACATCATTGTGGCCACTAAAGTTGTGCTAACCTTCAGATTTCTCTGGAGCAATGTAATAGGCCAGGCCATTTTTAACGTGACATGTTTGCATAAGGATTTTGTGAGCTTCCTGTACCAAGCAGCTTCTGTTGGTAGGCTGGTATTTAGGGGGTGTGTGCCATGTCCACTCGAGGGCTGCCTGGGAGAGGAGCAGTGTTCATGCACTGCCCTCTGTTGGAGGCTGGGCTTGAGAGTCCACAAAGCTTGCACAACATCTACCAAAATCTTTCACTTACCTGCGCTAAATCACGTTATTTCCCCAGGAGCCAAGACATTTGCAATTGTTGGCTGACCTAGAAGACAGCAATATCTTCTCGTTGATAGCAGGCAAGAAGTTGTACAATGCCCCTGCAGAGTATGGATTTTGTATAAAGGTAAATCTTCTCACTGAGTTCTTCCAAAGTTCCAGACGGTGTTGGTAGCTCAGAGTCACCCCAACCCCCAGCTAAATGGGATTTGTATGTAAAGCTCTGCAAGCCTTTTCTGTCACGAGGACTTGATCTTTAACATCTTTCATTTGGCAGGCATGTCCTGTGAATCTTGTCATCATTTTTTGTGACACTTTTAACACTTTATCTGGTGCTCCTTTGGTTTGGGAAATTTTTGTGCAAGAGCAGCTCAGTGCTGAAGCATGGTGTGCTTGTGAGGTGGCCTTGGTTCACTTCACAGATGAAAGCTTTTCCAAGTTCTCTAATCGAATAGAAAAGTTTCTGTGGACAGCAAGCACCAAAACTATATGGCAGCAAAGGATCAAGCTCTGATGGGGTGCAATTTTACCATTATTGCGGGCCAGAGGTTTGCCTTTAAATAAAGAGGAAGACTGTCTTGAAAAAAAAACAATATAAGAATAACCAGTTGCCTTTGAAGATTTTTAAAATTGTTGTGCTGAAAGATTCATTTGGAAAGTATTTCAAAGCTTTGAAAAGTGTAATTTTCTGAGAAGAAAATAAAGCTGGGGGCTGGTTGTATGACAGTAGAGAAGTAGTTTCCTTCCTAGCAGCCGTTCCAGAGCTAGACAACAAGGGTTTGCATCAAAGAGACTGGCTGCAGGACAGAACCTGAACTGATGGAAGCAAGCTTTCAGTTACGGAAACTTTCATCCTTCATCTCAAAATGGGAGTTTATAAAATTTCTCACAGATTTGAAAAAAATAAAACAACAAAACCCAAACCACCAAAAAAATCCCTGCAACTACCAAAAACAACAAAACTGAGTGCCCAGGGCTGGTTCTGAGTTCTCAGCATGACCTGAGTACCTTGTTCCTATAAATGGCTAGGACTGCAGGTTATTTCAAATCATAGAATCATAGAATGTCCTGAGTTGGAGGGAGGATCAATGAGGATCAATGAGCCCAGCTTCTGAAAGTCAGGAGGCACCAACATTTTATCTTGCTGGACCCAGCTGAGGAAGTGATTTCTTTCAAAGCATGCTCAACCTCTACTGAGCTTTAAATTCAGTGTGGTGGGAGCTTTTTCTGGCTAATTCCGTATACTAATACTGTAGCTGCCTTTAGCCTGCAGTAAGCTTACAGTGTTGTTGGTTTTCTAATGAATGTATCTGACTTCCCTGTACTACTTTAAAGCCAAACAGAGTGAGAAATGAAACTAAGGAACTGCGGTTGTTGTGTGCTGAAGATGAGCAAAGCAGGACGTGCTGGATGACTGCCTTTCGACTCCTCAAGGTATCTAATCTCTTCAAAGCTACACCTATAGTTAAGTGGCATTTGTTATTTTGTTCATGAGAAATTACCTATGCGTTCTTAGATATTATCTGCTCCAAAACAATATGGATAAGAGCAAAATGCCAAGCAGACCTGTCCCACCTAAGAATTTAAGCACAGGACAGAGATCTATTCCTTCCACATATGAATGAAGTATAATTTTAGGTTTGGATCCAAATTTGAGATACATGAATGAATTAAAAAAGCCGGTTAACAAGGTATTTTCAAGTTATCATAAAGCTAAAGAAAACGTTTTCATAATGGTAAGTGGTTCTCTTAGCCAGAACTGAATGGCTTTTGCAGTTTTTTTTTTTTCCCCTGAAAGTTTTATTAGAAGTAACAAAAATAAGTAACCCTGTGCCTGGATGAAAGTTACTCATATCTGAGAGCAAACAATGAAATTTCTTGATAATGCGATAGGAGGCTTCATTGCTTTTTGAAACAAAATCAGGATGGAGGGAACTGAGGAGAGAGCTGACTATTTTGTGCCCTTTGAACCAGAGAACTTCCTGATCTTCATAGGAAAATGTGCATAAATTCTGGTTTGGTTCTAAGTCTTTTTCTGAATGTTCTGCCTTGAAAACTGCTGTGTTCTTTTACTATGTCCTACATACAGAAAAAAAAAAAAGAGTTTGTTTTTAAGACACAACAAAAGATGATTAAAACTGTACAGTCAGTGAAAATTAAGGCTGTGCCCCAAGGCTGTGTCCATAACCCTCCTTTTTATTCACCATTTCATTTAGCTTTCCATAGTCCTATATTACCCTGTTTGGAAATTGTATAAACCATTTCAGTTAGAACATTCAGTAATCAATGTTGCTATACTTCAGCACTGTGCCTCCGGGGAAGGCACTGAGTAGGTGTTTTCCTACCATCCTAGCTACTAGTGTTGCTAAAATTCATCATGTTCAACCAAGAGCATGACTGGAATTCAATCACCTTATTTTAAGGATGAGAGAAGTACCAAGTGATATTTCCTGGTGAAATTTATTGAAAGAGCTAGTGAATTAGAAAGGTTCTTATCTTTTATCATTATGGAAACCTGGTTTGAATGTCTTGTGCAGAATTTTTTTAAGTTCTAGAGGGTAAAAAGAAGGGAATTAATGAGTGTGTTCTGACCTCAACTGAAAGCTTGTGTTCTATAAGGAAAACATGGTGGTAGCTGAGAGTGGCAGAAATTACCTGTGTATATCACTCAAGCTTGTATTTTTTAAAATAAAACTCGTTGTGCATATTAACTCTTTGATTGCCACCTGCCAATCTCTATTACTCAATGCAAGTGGCTTTGGGACAGCTTCTGATCAGGAAAATAATAAACTGGTGGCACCTTGCTCCAGTGTAAGTGGCATTATGAAATCACTACAGGTTTTTTCCTAGGGCATATATTTGAATAATAATGTCCTTGTGTTTCTGTTGGCAGTATGGAATGCTACTGTATCAGAATTATAGAATTCCCCAGCAGCGAAAAGCCATGCTTCCACACTTTTCCACTCCAGTAGTAAGTAATGAACTTTACCTCACTGATATATGATGTTGGAAAAGATACATTTGCTTTGCATTTTAAAAGTGGAAAATTTTACGCTAAGAAATGTAAATTCAGCATTGTGTAGCAAATCGATGTAAAGTTCATGTTTTGCATGAGTACAGTTTCCGTAGTTGGCTCTCCATTATCTTAGACTTACATGATCCACATGATTGAAAAATCTTGGCTACGTCATGCTCTTTGAGATGTACGGTACAGAGACATCTGGCTGTCTCTGCAGAAGCCAGCTTAGGTCTGGCAAAACTAACACGTAAATTTCCTAAAATATGTTGGGCCAGGAGCTGACTGTTAACTACCTAAAAGGGAAGATCCTATATTTGGATCCCAACTGGCCCTGAAGATGACTAGAATATTGTAATAGGGCAAGTGGGCAACTTGAGCAAACAGATTTTATTCTGAGCCTTTGAATCGTCTTCCTCCCCTACGGTTGGAAAAGAAAACCCCTCTATTTTTGTGTCTGTGAATCTTTTGAAAGGGGAAAAAAAATAAGATGTATTTTCTGTGCTTTTGAAGGAGGACTTTGGACAGTCTTCTGAAACCAAAACAGTTTGAAATGAAACTCTCAAGCTGGTTTTTTCTTTCCCTGTTTTTTGAAACAAGTGAAAATTCCTTTTCAGAGAAGTGTATCTGAAAACTCACTAGTAGCAATGGATTTTTCGGGGCAAATAGGAAGAGTTATTGAAAATCCTGCTGAAGCACAGAGTGCTGCCTTGGAAGAAGGACATGCTTGGAGGGTAGCTATCTTCTCTTCTTTTCTATTTTTGCGATCAGTAAGTGTCTGTTGAGAGCCAAAACACAGAGTGTGCTATGATGTTAGTGCAGTGCTGGTCACAGTATAGCTTAGCTCCGACCTGAAGCAATCACACTGCAAGCATGCAGATCTGAAAGTCAATATCCATCTTTAGCAAAACTGTCACATTCACAACAACCTTCTACCACTGCTTCTCTGTCCCCCTAGTGTCCAGAGGAAAGTTGAGGGGGAAAGCAGACCCACCAGAACTTTACTGCCAGTTTGCAAAACCAGTCTCTGAGGAGGAATATGTCAAATTAAATGCTTCCCCACATGGAAGAGGCTGGGGCTCTGACTAATGGCTTGCTCCCAGTAAGTTTAATTGCAGAATATACAAGAGGCAGGACCTCTTGCAATGAAAACTGATGTAACTTGTTTATAGTGTCTTGTGGACAGACAGCTGCAGTACAAGTTTTCCCACATGCTCGTCTTTTAGGGAAAAGGAGTCATTACTGAAGCATTAGCTGGTGCTTTATGTACGGGAGGGAAATACTGCTTGATTTACTGAGTGCCTGGTGTTTTGCCTGAGCAGAAACATATCAGACTTTTCTTTTTTTCTGTCTTTTTTTTTCCTTTTTTTTTTTTTTTTAAGATACTGAGCTTTCATCATTAACATCTGGCTTGTGTTTCAAGCCAACTGAAATGAGCTGCTGCTTGTAGATTAGCCCCCTTCAAAGTTGCATTTCTTTTTCTCATCCTTGCATTAAATCTGCCCAGCCCCCAGTTTCCTGTAAATTAAAACTGTATTGCATGTGCACTAATTCTCTTCTCCTGAGGCATTAGTGTGGATTTAACGGTAATTCATTTTCTCTATAGAAACGTAGCACAAGAATGAACATCTTGGGTAGCCAAAGTCCACTCCATCCTTCCACACTGAGTACAGGTAAATTCTGATGGTTTGTAACCATAGTATCACAGGCCTCTGTGGGTAAAGAAAAGGTACATTTCATACAGACACAGAGTGCAGCCACGTAGTACGAATGCCTTGATGTCAAATACAATCCTAATCAGTAGCTTCTGTGTCATTAACATGCTTACCCATACGAACACCACAGAAGGAAATTGTCTTCCTTTGATGGCCCACTCAAGCTTTTCTTTAGGACTAGTCTTTTGAAACTCAGATTTTGTAAAAACAGACACTCCATAAATGTTTCCATTTAAAAGAATCCAGCAGTTAATTCGCCTTTTCGGACAAGGAAAGTCGATGAGTGATCTTTTAATCTTTAAAGAGTAGAAATGAGAGTTTTCAAAACAGAATTCGTTCCATAATAACTGAAAAATGTAAAATATGCAAGTCCTGAACATTTCTTTGAAATTGTAGGTTTAAGAAAACAACAGGAAATTTCATATTAATATCCTAGACTTCTTGGAGGAGACACAGCTATTCTCTTTCGCTTTTCTGTTAACAGAATTTTAAAATACTATTTGAAAAACAAAACAATAAAGATAAAAACATCTGGGGGTAACTCGACTCCTGAAAGCACCATCTAAAGTGCTTTTCTTTATTTGAGAGTTAGAGAGACTTATTTCTAACTTGTTCACTTACACATTATTTTCTAAGATTTGTTAGTCCCAACATTTTCAAGAAGATATGAGAAGGCAGTATTATAAGAGACTTCTCTTGTTTGCCTAATTGTATATCTGCAAATCAGAAAATACATGTAGATAATGCCTCTCTACTTAGTATATTAAGTAGATGCATTTTTGATATTTATTCTTTTTTTATGTAGGTTGATGGAAGATACTTTATATTCTGTAAGAGAACTATACCCACTTTTAAAATGTTTAAATAATTAGTATGTGGAATAAATGGTTGCATGTGTAACTGTTTTTAACCATCCTCTCCCTCTTTTTCCTCTCTCCTCCAGTTATTCATAGGACACAGCACTGGTTTCATGGCAGAATCTCTAGAGAAGAATCTCACAGGATTATTAAGCAACAAGGGCTTGTAGATGGGTAGGTATTCTTGTTGCTCAGTATTTATGATCTGACAGTCTAATCTTTACAGACGAGAGCACAACTTCTGCTGTAATGGTTTGCAAGTTTCTGAGCGCTTCTGAGTAACCTGCTTGGCAAGTAGCCCCATTATAACCCGCCTGGATTCCAAAAAGTCAGAGTGTGTGTTTGTAGGAGTGGGTCCTAACTTTTAATTTGAAAAGTAAAAACTTAGGAATAGACTTAAATGTCTTTCTTGTTTTCCAATAGAGGCAATCGAGTTTTCGTCAGTGTTTGAATTTGAAAATAGTTAATTCTTGGAATCTGCATTGAGGACATATTTTTCACGCAAAGCTGTACCTAACCATTTGCCCACAAATTTATAATCAGCCATCCATGCTCTTTTGCATGAATCAGAGCAGCTAATGGTGCTTGCTCACTATTTATTTCTGTTCTAGAGCAAAGAAATTGAAGTTCCTGTTCCAGCACTCTCTAAAATGTCTGTAGCTGAGATTTAAGTATCTTCTGAGCATCTGTTTTCCTTATTTATATGGAGTTCTGGTTATTGAAGGGAAGTTGCTTGAACTGCATTCAGCATTGTTTATTTGTGGGATGGGAAAGGCATGGTTGCCTTTGGTTCACTATCCTCATTGCTCTCAGGGTTAAGGTAGAAACATCCATGTTGGCTTCACAGGAGACAGTGAAATTCAAACCTTTCTTCATTTTCTGATTCAGAAGCAACACTAATCTTTCTGAAGACTAAAATACATTAGGGAAATAAAAACTGCATATATATATACATCAAGCAGTGTTTACTTATTTTGGGGGGGTCTTGTCTAGGCTAGGGCTATTGGGTTTTAGCTTAGCAGGTCCAACAGAGAAGAAAAGCTGAGAAAGCAAAGGAGCACTGCTGACTTTTTGGGTTTCTGGTTTTCTCACACTACCTCTTGTTATAATCTTGGACTCATTTTGACTTGTAGCCTTAGGAATCCGGTGGCCCATCCTTCTTGAGGTCTTCATAAATGTGTTCATGTGTTTGAGGCTGTGTTAAATTTGTGCCTGATCAGCTTGTGGAGGGTGAAAATTGGTTAGTTTGGCCATAGTAAGGTCCATCAGCAGTGACAAAAGAACCATGTTACCTATGTGCCCTGAGATCTAAAGATCATGATTTTCAGGGTGGAAAACTCCTGCCTATGTTTTCCTGCTCTGTATGTTATTGAAGAAAAGAAGGCAGAAAGTTAACAGTTTCCTGATGGCTCATGGAAGAGGCTCAACAGTGTATACAAGCAACTGATGCTGCTGTCTTTGATATGTCTTGAAGCTCTTGTTGAGGATGCATCTATCTTTGTAATCACTGTTTGTGTGGTAGCTGATTGCCTGCCACAGGTTGAGTAAACAGTTGCAGCATCAGTTGTGCAGAGCTTTGCTTTGTGCCTCCAGTTTACGATACCATGCATTATCTGAAACAGCTAGATAAAAAATAATTAAGAGGTATCTGCATGAACTACAGTAACCACAGGGCAGACAAGATCTTTCTCTCTCACATGGATCCTAATTTATAAAGGCTTTTGTCCCTTTTCCACACATCTGGTCTTCCTAGGATTATAAAGGAATGTTCAAGTACCATGCATGGTTTCTGAGGGTGGCAAGACATGCCTATCCTTGACTACTGACCCTGGTTATGATGGTGCATTTTTGTGGTACTGACATTTCTCAATCAGTTCTGAGGAGCTGGAGTAAATTCTTTTGGGTTCTTAAAACTACAAGCAGTTCTTGCAACTGCGCCTTGGAAAAGTGTGTTCCTGGCTTAGTGGTCAGCAATTGAGAGGCCTGCCCCAGTCCTGTGCTCAGCCATCTCACAAATCCACTGATGAGTGCTATAAGCCTTGTGCCAAAGGTGTATTCCTGTGGCATGGAGAGGATCTGCTTCCTTAGTTCATAAATGTCAAGGGGAGGAAACATGGGGTTTCTTATCTGGCTTTTTTTCCTCCTCTTCCCAGTATGGTTGTTAAATAAAGTCCATTTGGGGTAGGACTTCAGTTTTGTGGGTTATCTTAAAAGTGACCGCTACATAGTGTATGATGTTGGTAGCTGTATGCCTAAAGTACATTTTTTTCCATAATGCTGAGGGAAAAATACTGTGAGTGTTCCAGAGGAAAAATCAGTGTGTGTTTTCCCCATTGTGATAATGTGGAAACTACATAACTGGGAAATAATTTTAAGAAAGTATTGAGGTGTTTCTGTGCAACTGCAGCCATTTAACCTACAGATAATTTTGCTGACACTGGGTTTTTGTGAACTGATGCAAGATATCGTAGAGTGGGAACAGATTCCCATATATTACTTTCCCATCTACAGAAATTCAGATTTTCTCTAGAATTAAATGATAACATTTTCTTCATGACCGTATGTATCATTACTGGAAAGCTGAGTTAGAGGGAACCTTAAAAAAAGCCGCATAAGTACATTCTTAGGGAAGAACTACTGTCATGTATCTTGCACCTCTTGTTTGTCATCTGTTAATGTTGCATAGCCATGGTAAAATAATTGAAAGCAAATAGCCAGTTACGGAATCACCTCTTAGAGCAGCTAAAGAAGAGTTTGGCAGTGGCACAAAATTACTTAGTAGTTCTGATTATTTAAGAACAAATAGATGGGGGTATTCAATTTGTTCTTAAAAATGTTCTCTCCTAGATTATTTCTTCTCCGGGACAGCCAAAGCAATCCAAAGGCATTTGTACTTACATTATGCCATCATCAAAAAATAAAGCATTTTCAAATCTTGCCGGTAAGTAGATTATTTTTGATACTGATAACAAAACCTGAAATTTTAAACCATGAGGCTTTTGCCAACATCTGAGGAGACCTCTTATTAATTACTGATGTAACTAACAAGGATGTTTCCATTAGCAAGTATATAAGCAGATAATCTTTAGAATTGTCAAATGTCTGATTAAAATTATCGATTAAATAATTTTAATTAAATAATGTGATTGCTGGAAAACTAGTTTAAGTCACTACATTACACAAGTCTGTGTACTGCACAGACCTTGTTCCGTGTGACTGGCAACAATGACAGCAGCTGTTGTCTCCCTTGTCGCTTAAACAAACATAGAATAACTTTGGGAAACTTTAAAAAATTAAATATTTTATTTATTATTAGTCTGCAGGTTATCCAATAATGTTGACCTTCAAATAATGTTACACTGAGATGTTGGAAAACAATTTGATTTTTATCTCGATCAAAAAAACCATGAAAAATTTAAGATTATGTAGACCTTTTTATTGTTCCAAACCCTCTTCCCTTGTTTAGCCTGCCAGTTTTACAAACAGCCAACAAATCTTTTTGGGGTATTTTTGTTTTATCTAATGAATGCCAGTGCTGTCTGTACAACTTTCAATTACTCTGCCCACAAGCTTTCACTTTCATAAGCAAAATGTTACAAGTTGGGTTAGGGTATGTTTTTTCTAGTGCTGTGCATGGTTTCACAAAGAACTGCAGGCACTGGGTTGTTTGGGCAACCAAGTGCCAACCAAGTGCCCGTCATTTATACATGTCACACACTGGTGGTACTCTCTAAGTTTTCCGTGCTTGTATCTCTTCATGTGCAGCCTAACTTGAAAAGGATGTTTTGATTTCCTAGTGTGAAGATGATGGACAGATATTTTTCAGTCTGGATGATGGGAACACCAAATTCAGTGATTTAATCCAGCTTGTTGAATTCTATCAACTAAACAAAGGAGTCTTGCCCTGCAAACTCAAACACCACTGCATCCGAGTGGCCTTATGACCTCAAATGTGACTCTCACTGAAGACTGGATTTGATAGAAGAGTAATTGTAAGAGAACGTTGGCACTGGGGAATTGGCAGATTTGTAAGTTGGTTAAAAAAGATAAATATTATGCACCTTGGGACTCCGAAAGGGATGGATTCAACAGGTGCCAACAGACCAAGATTGCTGGTTTGTCTAACACCTAAGAGTGATTGCTGCTGAGTGTCCCAGCATCCCAAAAATGGGGGGAGGGTCTGTAAAACAATGAGTAAATTTAAAACAAAACTGGAAACTATCTTGGCTGGGCCACTTAACAGGAACAAGTGTGAAGAGAAATCTTTGAAAAGAACTCTTGCCCTGGAATAATCTTGACAATTAAGACTAGTGTGTTTACTTTTTGTATTGATCACTTTTTTTGCACTCCTACTTTGTTTCGGATATTGTATGCAGCCTATATTAGGAGCTGATGTGGCTTTCAAAATTCATGCAGGAATTGGGTATTAATCTGCACCCTAAAATGTATGGAATGCTTCAGCCTAAAAGGATCTAGAAGAAAATCAAGAAGTGTGTGTGTGTGCGTGCGCGCGTCTCAGTACTTCTCTGGAGACCTGAGGTTCAATGATCTGCAGATGTCTTTGAAGAAGCAATGAGGATACAATTCTAAAAGAACATACCACCAACATATGTACTCTTAAAACTGTTGACTTGTAGCATTATGGCTGTAGTACGTTGATGGCATATTAGTGGCATCCAGTCATGCAGAGACTGTATTAGATTCTATGCACAAATTTTTATTATTGGAGTGGTGGTTTGTTTTTTACAGCCTTTTGACTGTTTTCCTGAGGAAACTTACTGTTACTAAATAGAGTAGGACTGAATGACTACACTTGTATTTGAAACCACCATTTTTTTGTGAGAGGATTCTTCTGCAGGTAGTCTTAGTATGACAAAATAAAAAAAAAAATTAAAAACAGTGTTTTTAGCTTTATAGCTCCTTGAATTTTCAGACTGTTTCAAAGAGCTCTTTCGATATAGTAAAGCTACAGTGACACAATGCTCTCCTGGGGATAGGGCATAAGAAGAACTGTACCCCTTCTGCTTTTTGTAGGGCCATGAAAGTTTACATGGTGAGAAGGAACATGCTGGGAATAGAAACAGATTTGATTGTGAAGTAGCTGCTGGCAATATCATCCATCGAGGTAACTGGTGATCCCTGTGTCATGTGTGCTACTGCATGCCAGTACCTGTGGCAGACAAGCATGTATCTTGCTCTGGTGCTGGTTTGTCATCAGAACTACTTTATTGTTAATGTTTAAATGAATTGTTTAATGTTTACACAATAACTGTTTCTGATGATAAATCAGTTGTAAAGTCAGACAAGTCCCACCTTGATCCTGCAATTGCAACCAACCATTCCTTCAGCAACTGTGTGAACTGAAGTAACTTCCCAGTGCTTGGTGCCATTAGCCACAGCGAGAAGTATTCCACCCTGGGATCTTGCAGAGTGTAGTGCAGAACGGAGCATTCGTAAAAATGGTAAATTATTTACACAGGCTAGTTAATCCTTAATATTTGCCACTGGGTTTGAAATCCTAGCCATCTGAAAGGGTAAAGAAGGAAAACCAATCCTACACTTTTAGGTCTTCATGTAGTGTTAAGAATAGCTTAAGACAAACCATAACCTGCCTGAGTCATCCATATCAGCTTAAACTATGTCAATGGTATAGAAACACTGTATTTTAGTTTACAGAACACATTTAGTATTTTTTTCCATTTAATGTCTAGATACTAAAAATGAAGAATTGATTTTGTTTTTAGTAGAAGCCTTTTTTGTTTTGTTTTGTTTTGCTTTTTTTAATTGTACATAGTGAAATGAGTGTTCCTGCTTTCTAGACAATGTATTTTAAAACCTTGAAATTAAGCTAACTTAAGTCTGACTTCACTTTGCATGCTTCTATTTGGCCCCTATTAGGAGAAAAAAGATACTTGTATTGACTACATTACCAGTTTAATAAGACCATTTATGCTGTAGTTTTAAGTTTTTCTGTTTACATAGCTTAGTGACAACCATGCATTTTTCCCAGTAGGCGGATAGTATTTGCAGTGTTTCATATTTATAAAAAAAAACCTTGCATCTTATTTAAATTGAGAATAAAAGTTTGACTATGAACCATGATTTTTGTATGTAGATGGTTGACTTAGTATTTTGTACTCTTCCCAGCTAAAGTGAGCTGTTTTCAGAAAGTGACCACCTTCAAAGTGGCAACAATCTTACTTAAGCAGATCACTGCTTTGTCTTCTTTCTGCTGGAAAACAGTCAATACCACCTTAGTTTTCCAACAGATTCAGCTGGCTGCCAGCTCAGAATACCAAGGACTGAAGGACATTTGACTCTTATTTTTGTATTTAAATGACATGAATGTAAAGGGGATGCTCAGGGTTGTTTTGGAGCCTGTTGAATTTTTATCTTTTTGCCTGTGATTTTATTTTCTAAATAAATACTTCATGTAGCAATCTTGAATATGTTGAGAAGGAAAATGCCAAACCATTTTGGTAATGAGGTTACTAGTTAAGTTATGTTACGATAGGTGTTAAAGTACAAAAAACTTTTTATTTGTTAATTAATCTTGAAGAAACACGTGCCTCAGTTTAGATGTTTTGTCTTATCTTTTCTGCACTAAATACCTGACAGTTTGACCAATCAATGCACCTTTCCAGTGGCAAGACTTGCTTATCGTAAATTATATTGTCACAATGCAAGATTTAGTAACTGTAAAATGGAATAAAGTTTAAAGTTTCAGGGAATGCAAAAGGTATTAACTTAAGAGACAAAACCTTTATTCAATATGCTTTGCTTCATACTGTAAATAGCTTTTTGGCTTGTGAACCTAATTGTAATCTTTCAGGTATTTTTGTACAAATAAGGGACTGATATTCTGTTTCTTGTAATTAGAAATAAACGTTAATACAATGCTATTCATTTTATATTGGAATGAATGTCGTCTTTTGGATGTATCAGTACTCTGTGTATCTCTTGCCTTAATTCAGGTTAATTGGGTGGGTCACGTTAAACAGCTTTTAAGAAGCGTGAAGAGGATGACACAATCCCCAAGATACCTTTATTCTGGTTGTTCTGTCTTAAGATTCCTATTAGGATAGACTGCATTTTATTTAGAAAAGAACTTGTTCACCCCTTTTGTTTGAGGAAAATTACTGGGGATGTTCTGCTGTGAAATTTACAGTATTCATTTGGGAAGGCTACTAGAATCATATCAGACCAACATACCATGACCATCTTTTGGGTCATAAAGTTATAACTCATTGAAAATGCACACTCTGCATAAAACACTTCATTTGCCTAATAGCTGTTGGATCAGAAAACTTTTCAACAGTACCTCCAGAAAGCAATTATTTACCCCTGTAATCCTTGTATTCAAGTGGTCTATCAGCATTCGGGCAGAAAAGCACCATCTGCACAAAATACGTCTTTACTTTAAAAATCCAGGGGGCTGGAGGGGTGGAGGGATTGGTGGTTCTTCTGGCAGACAGAAAAATAGAAGGTTGGGAATATTTCACTTTAATTTTTTTGGACACAATCTTTTCCTGTTTCTGCCTTGCTTATCCACAGAAGCCATCAGATGCATTCCACTACAAAACTCTGTTACACTCTGGCTTCTGCATGCTACGTCTCCATGTGACGTCTCCATAATGCACCACAGCATGAGTTAATTAATATGTTAGCATGATCAAATTCATTCATCAGCACACAGAGGCAGAGTACTTCCTCTGGATTTTGATATTCCTCAAGTTTTTTTCTATCTGGACATGCATATTAAAGTGCTTAGAATTCGCTATCCTGCATGCAGTAACGTTTTTTCACTAAGTTAACAAAGGGGACTGCTTGCTTACAAAAGGTTTGAGGATGCCTATTTCCTGCTTGGCTAGAGGAGGCCATGCTAACATTGAAACTGACTCCCTCTATAACCATTAAAATTCAAGCACAATAATTCTACACAAACCTGTAAAAAAAACCCAAAACACCCCAAAAAACCTCAAACAATAAAAATCAACACCAAACCCCCCACCTTGGTTTATTGTATATACTGCATTTGGAACAGACAAGATAGCATTAAAAAAAAGCAACATGGTAAGAAGATTGCATTAAGCCTCCCCAGTGGCAGGGTAGTGCTGTCTGCATGTTTGTCCAAACTGCCCACCTCTGTGGCAGCAAAATACCTGTGAAATCTGGCCCTTGGCATTAGCAGTGGGTACTTGGGCTATCAGAATATCACCAGTACAAAATTAGTCTGGGCCAGAAGTGGGTCTGTGGTGCAGATTTTAGTTACTTGCCTGATAGGTTTGTGCTTCTTTTACATTTGTTGCAGAACAACAGACATGATCAGACATCTGATGCCACATAAAGCATTCTGGCATGAAGTTCACATGGCAAAACAGCTTAAATGCATTTGGACTTATAAGTAAATTCCTATCAGACTCATGTTTTACAGCATGTGGCTGCAGGACTTTCATCCTGATACAAAGAACCCTTAAATTAGGATTACTTCAACACTAAATTGTTGCTTCAGCCTGTTCTCGCAAAACCAGATGAGAAAAGCATCACCAGATGAGCCATTTCCCTTCAAGTTGAACTTTAGATGACTTTTGGTCTTTGTTATTGCTAATTTAGTAATGCTTTAATCTGGTTTGTCAATGCCCAGTCTGTAGATTGCTTTGTGTCTTGGACGTTGTTTGTCTGACATCTTGGAAACTTCAGTAACAATGTCAGCAGATGGACAAAAGATTTTCCTCTGAAATACTCATGTTGCCTTGATTTGGGCTGCTTCTGCATCCTAAATCTTAAGTCTTCCTTCCTTAACTTGAAGCACAATTTAATTAGTATTTGAAAACCCAACATAACCACAACTATGTCCAAGAGCTATACGATTTTCTTTAGATATTGCCATTAGTCATATCTGAGACTTGAAAATGAATTAGTTTGTGTAACACTCACACTGGAAACCCTTAGCCCAAAGACAATTCTGCTCTAGTTGCTTGTCATTTTGCACAGATACCAGCAGATGTTTTAGCAAGAAACATAGGTTCACCCAAGACACTAAGCTGTGTTTAACAGGATCTTACAACACTTGTTAGCTGCCCACGTTTGTATGCTTTGCTATAATCAGTGTTTTCCATCCCTTGGCTGCAAGACTCTGGTGCCACAATTGGGGAACAGGAAGGTGAAATTACAAATAGCTGCTGGCCCTGAGCCAAAATACAGCCTGGCTTTATGGGCCCTGAAGCTCAGCTCAGCTCAGCTCAGCTGTGCTCAGAGGTACAACTCCTTAGAGCTCAGAAGAGAGACAGGGAGGGAAGTGGAAGGGAGAAAAAATTGGGCAGTATTGTCCAAGGGAAGACAGTGCTGTGATGCCCTGAGTGCTGCTCACCACTCCCTAAGAGTCAGTTTCCCCTCCTCTTCCCTCAAACTTGTGAAGACACTTCTACATAAAGACTTTCATTGTATTTGCCTTTTGAAACACATTCTCCAGAGGTGTGAGGACTGGCATCTTGTGTTATCAAGGAGAGAAACAGCGGTGGAATTGGCGTTCTCTACAACCTGCCCATTTCCAAAACAGCCTGTCCAACCGCCATTAGAAGAAAAGGAAGGTGTAGGTATGGTAGTATGGTTCTGCCAAGAACAATGATGGTTAAAGCAACTGGCCAAGCACAGCCCTGAAAGCGTACAATATCATTGCTCCACAAAGAATCCTAGGTACATCCTATTTTTAAAAAATTTAATTATGTAGACCTTTTCATTATTTGATTTCCTCCATAATACTTCTCTTTGCTGCTGAATTTGTGCATGGTAATAATGTGCTCTGTGTGACTCTTACCACCTCCTAGTTTTCAGGTTGCTCTCAGAATCAAAAACAAATACAGAAACAAGGCAAGCTGTGAGGATTATTCCTGAAAAATAACTCCACAATACACGTAGTCATGGAAGAATGTAAATGGATAATTATAGAATTGGTGGATAGAAGACTTATTTTGGGGTTTTTTCACTAGACAGTAAGGTTTGTGAAAACAGCTGGCTAAAGGGTGAAAGTCATTGAAGGCTCACAAAGTTTGCCTCAAAGTACTTACAATCAATTGCCGGAACAAGCATTTGACCTGCTCTAGGAAACAGAGTGCTTCAGAGAAGAGCATGTACCTGGGAAGGAATTACATCCTCTCTCCTTGAAGGTTTAAGAGAGCAGGAACTCCTATGACAGCAGAAAAGGAGACTTAGGATGCAATAGAAATGAAGGAACAAACATGATGGTCAATCAAATATATAATAAAACAGTTCAGTGAGGTAGGATAATAGATTTATAGATAAACATAGGCAGCTAAGCAGAATACAAAACACCTAATTATGGGATTTTTCAATACATAAGTCACCTGAAGTATGCAGAGGACCAGTTCAGGAAAACCAGAAATATTTCTTCATAAACTACTCATAATCTCTTGCATTGTCTACCACAAAATGTAGCACGTGGCAAAAGTTCACATGGGTTCACAAAGGGCTTCTATCACATCATGATAGGGAAAACTCAGCTGATGGATGGTAACTACAAAAATACCATCTTTTTCTCTGAAAATCCATTGGTCACATGTCACCAAGTGCCAGGAGCAGTCTTCAGGGAAAAAATCATTACTTGACAGCACATATATAAGTACATCTTCACTACACATCCACTACTAAGACAAGGGCTAGAGATACTTTTTATCAGATCCAGTTACGTGCCCACATGAAGACTGGCTCATACAGAAGCAACTGAAGGTAGCACTTAAGAGCTGAGGAACAACCAAGAAAACCTGCTCTGCAGTCAACTGGAGGCTCCCTTTGACTGAATTAAGGCTGCCCTTAGCGAAACAGCCATGTAAGTGTTGAATTTGCTTCCTACCACCCCACCCCAGGAAGGGATGCCTCCAGGGTCTGCAACAGCTGTCCTGTCCTCGTGTGCCTTCCCCAGCTCCAGCCTGCCACTGGGAGGGTTTGCTGCGAGTGTGGGGGCTGCCACAGCAGAGCTGAGTCCATCAGGGCTCTGAAGTTGTTCAAGAGTAGTGTCTGGCTTTATTCAGCCTCAAAACTGGGTCCTAAATGACAGGGACCGAGCCGAGATTTTGAGATGTCCCCTAAAATGAGCTCTAAACAGAGAATAGGCGCTACTCCCTCTCAAGTCAGAAGTGGGTATCCTAAAAGTTGCGTATAAATGGGTATCTCTGGGCATTTTTGTTCAGCAGCGCACAGGGGCATGTTGTGAAGGGCTCCCCTGGGTGAAACGCAGCTTTTTCTTGCACCATTGACATCTGAGGAACAGAAAGGGGCATGCACCTGCTGAAGGCAGGTGATTTTTCTCACTGAAAGTTATGGTGCAGCTGGAGGGAGAGTGCTGTGCTGGAAGGGGAGGCCAGGTGTGGGGGGCAACATGGGGAACTGTCGAGGCTTTCCCCAGCCACCCACTGCTGCTCAGGCAGGGAGAGAATGAGAAGACCAAATCACAGAATTGTTAGGGTCGGAAGGGATCTCTGGAGATCATCCAGTCTAACCCCTCTGCCATAGCACAGTCATCTAAAGCAGGTTACACAGCAACGTGCCCAGCTGGGTTTTGAATGTCTCCAGACAGGGACACTCCATGACCTCTCTTTCCATCCTCAGTGTAAAGTTCTTCTTCATGTTGAGGTGGAACTTGTGTTTTAGTTTATGGCCATTGCTCTTCATCCTGTCTCTGGGCACCACTGAAAAGTCTGGCACCATCCTCTTGACACCTGCCTTTGATACATTTATATGCATTGATGAGATCAGATGCTGGTGCCCATCCTGGTTCCATCCTGCCTGGAGGATCCTTCTGCCGGATGATCTCCCAGCAGCAGCCGTCAGAACGCGGCCGGGCTCTGTCCTGCCCCACTGAGGGGCTCACCCGGGCTGGTCCCAGGCCGGGGGCCGCCTCTCACAAACAGGACCTGGTGACAATGGAACTCCATTTTGCTGACTTCCAGTCTCCGATTCTGACAAGTCTAAATCCCGGAGTGAGTCGCATCAGGGCGGGCCAGCTGACATAAAGGCCGGGCTGTGCCCGCTCCCACAGCCGGGACAGGCCGGGCCGGCGAGGCCGCAGGGCCGCGGGCACGGCCGGCTCCCGTTCCCTGCCCCGGGCCGGCAGAGGGCGCGGCGCTGCCCTACACAGGGTGCGGGGCTTTCCCTCGGGTGCGCTTCCTTTGTTTCACGGCGGCACCCTGGGCCTCGTCTCATGTGAAACTGCTGTAAAGCAGCTCTAAGCGCAGGCGGGGTTCCCCCGGCGGGGCGACTGGTGCACATGGCAGCGCTGGCACACGGCTGGCAGCGGCGCCCGCCCCGTCCCCGCCAAGGGGAACATGTCCCGGTTTGGGGACGTGAGGGTTCTCCCCGCCCCGGCAGTGCCCCCGAGGCACCGGCAGGCGGGAGCCGCCGGGCAGCCGCTGCCCCGGGAGCTCTGGGGTTTCCCAAATTGTCCCGCTCGCTTCCTCGTGTGACCTGCCAGACAGCGCCATGGCGTGGGTATCCTCGTCGGCTTAATCCCGGCAGAGGTAGGATCTGCCGGGGCTGCAGGCTCGCTCCCTCCCACGTCTAGCTGGATTTTTCACTTAAGGCTCTGTGAACAAGTGAGAAATCCCGCGTCCCTCCCGTCCCGGTGGCTGCGAATTGCGGCTGAATTAGCGCACGTGTTTTCTGGTTCCCCCGTGCTGAGAAAGAGCGGCTGATAGAGCTGACATAGGGCCGCGCCTGGTTAATGGTTAACGAAGGAGTGCAGGGCGAGCACAGTACCAGTGAAGACCCGAGAGTTGCTGGAAAAGCCTTGGAAATTTCTTGAGATTAAAATTCCTTAGCCACTTCTGGTGACCTCTTCTTCGCAGGGCGACCGTGAACTACAGGGAGCTGTAGGGGACTAAAGAAAATACCTGTTTCCAAGATACCTGGAAAAGGAGTGAAATCCCCGAGCAGGTAAGGATACATTCGGTAATGTCTGAAAGTGAAGTTACTGCTGCACTTTCACCAAATAATCTGATCCAACAAATCCACATAATTTGTTAGGTATTAAGCTAGTCATTGTTTAGAAGTACAGCATAATATGCTAAATGTAAATATTTTAATTGACCTGTGCTTAAACCAGTTTTGGTGAAATATTCAAGAATTCATGAAGTATTTTGGAATCAAATCTTTGCAATTCACGACATATTTAGGAGAACCTCTTCTTGGCTGCTTCTAAAAATTGACTTGGGGGCACTGCTGCTAAAGGGAAGCAGTCTGAAGGGATGGCAGTACCTCTAAATGATGGTGTACTGTGCAGTCTTGGAGCTGGATCCCAGCTGACAAGGTAATTTTATTAATCGTTTCAAATTTGGTCAGGAAAAAAGCTCTTATTTGTTTGAGAGTTTTGTGCTCCTACTCTTTGAGCTTGGTTTCATTGTAAAAGTGTCACATGAGGTGTATCCTCTTGTAGAGATCCTGTTTATGGCACAGGGGCTCGAGTGATCCTCATATATTGACACTGCAATTTTATGTGGGGCTAAATGTGAAACAGCAAAAATTATTACAGTGCTGCTGGGATTCAAAGAGCAAGAAGATGCTGAAATTGGAAAAGGAAAGGTGAAATAAAATGACGGTCACCATTTACATTACATAAATTTACTGCTCATGTAGAATTTGGTAAATAAAAGGGGAAAAAAAGATACTGTGATGAAAGTTCAATGAAAAACAGGTTTGCAGTATAACTGAGATACATGCTGAAAGGTTTCCTTGGGTGAGTGACACCTCAAGGAAGAGCATCCTGGAATTCTGATGTTCAAAGTGTGCATCCCCCACCAGCAGCACAAAGTGAGGAAACTGGAATTTCTTGCTAAAATTGCTAAAGGTTGTTTAAAGTTGTAAGGGAGTTTCTTTGAATGGTCAATTGATACACATCCATGGGAAATTTCTGTGTTGCTTTAGTGTATGTTTCTTACTGTGTTTCTTCCCTTGTGCTATGTCCAGTTCTGAGCCCCTCAGTTTAGGAAGGATGTTGAGATGCTGGAATGCGTCCAGAGTAGGGCGACAAGGCTGGTGAAGGGCTTGGAACACAAGCCCTATGAGGAACAACTGAGGGAGCTGGGGTTGTTTAGCCTGGAGAAAAGGAGGCTCATGGGAGACCTTATCACTCTCTACAACTATCTGAAAGGTGGTTGTAGCCAGGTGGGGGTCGGTCTCTTCTCCCCGGCAACCACTGACAGAATGAGAAGACACAGTCTTAAGCTGTGCCAGGGAAAATTTAGGTTAGACATCAAGAAAAAATTCTTCACTAAAAGAGTGACTGGGCACTGGAATCATCTGCCCAGGGAGGTGGTGGAGTCACCGTCCCTGGAGGTGTTTGAAAAGACTGGGCGTGGCACTCAGTGCCATGGTTTAATTGATGAGGAGGTGTTCGGTCACGGGTTGGATTTGATGATCTCAAAGTCTTTTCCAACCTAGTTCATTCTGTGATTCTGTGAAGAACTGTTCGCCTCATTCTTCAGAGGCTCAAAAAATGGTATATTTTTTCAGTCACAGATAATATATTGTGTAATCAGAAAAATACATGGCCAACACTATTTTGTCATTGGTAAGTGAAAAAAAAATCAGTCCAACCTATGCAACAAACTCAATTTACTTCCAGCATATCCTAATCACAATCCTGTTATTCATCTAAACCAAGTCTGTTGCCTCTGCATGTCCACAATCCTCCACTGTTCCTCTGATGAATGTCTCCCCCTTTAGCCAGTGTTCATGCTGATTACATTTTTTTTCCTCTAGCAATGGTATCTTTCCTGTAGAAAATGTTTGGAATGAAACAACTATTTTGTTGTACATTTTTCACCTTTTTTCATGATCCTGTGTGGATTGTATCTCTATCTATTTAAAACCAAATGAATAAATGAGAGAAGAAATATTACGATAAATAGTCATTACTTGGAAAGTAAATTGGGATTTTAGTGTTAGGCTTTGTCAGAGAGCTGGCAGGAACACTGTATGCTTAAAAGGTTGCTCTTACAGTTTACAGTTAAATAATACTATATCATTCCTCCTTCTCCCCCCCCACTCCCTGCTTGTTTTTGAAAGGAGCATTTGGTTTGAAAATTCAGGGAAAGTTTGCTAAGCTCTGTGAAGGTGTAAATAGAAATTAGTTTTATCTTTCTTGATTGTATATTTTCAGAGGAACTGGATGGTTTACATGGAGTCAAATGTAGTTTAATATTATTATTCTTGTATTATGTCAGACATATTACTTTATTCCTGAATTTATTTTTTACAGCTTCAAAGGCAGAGAGAGAGATTCTGTCCCTAAGAACCTGATGACTGATGCGAGGATTAATGGCAGCACGTGACTTTTTTTATTTTTCATTGATTCTCCTTCAGTGAAGTGCCATGTTGTGAGTTTCAGTGTAGGAACACGGGATGACTTGAAGGCGAAGATGTGACTCCCAGTACTGTGTCACCTATCAAACAGCCTCTAAGGAGGATGTATCTCCCCATCTGTTAGGTACAGCCTCTCTTTGCAAGACTGGATATGAAGCAGAGAGGTTAGGAAGATTTTGAAGTGTTTTTAACAAAGATAAGGTGGAAAGGTTTCAGTCACTGAAAGGACTATAAGGATAGAGGACATGGGACTCATCTGTTCTTTACACAGGAGGCAGTTGAAGCCATAGTAGCAGCAACTGTGCATATTCCAGTAGAAGCTGGAATATGTTTAACCCTAAGTCAAGGTTATTATTAGCACTTCAGAGTTTTAAGCCAGTTATGCCAAACTTGGGTTTGTGACATTCCTTATGCTTCAAAATTATTTTTTTTTCATATACCAAGTACCATCTACTGTCTGATTGCTAGGGCAATGTCAAGCTCTGGTGTCAGCAATACTGTCATATAGTTTGGAGTTCACTTGAAAAAAAGGAAGGGAATAATCTCTTCCTGCTCGGTAGACAGACTATAAGTAACAGACTAAAATTGGTGGAAAAAGAGGTCCTAGAAAAAAAATGCACTGGAGTGTATTGTTTAGGAAGGCTATAAATTCAGCATCAGACTAATGCTTTTGCTAAGTCAGTTATAACACCTCCCTGTGTTTTGGCCTCACTTGCACTCAGTTATGCTGTTGACAAACTGTTTCATTTAAATGAATAAACCTCGCAGTTTTTAGATTTTCTTTTCTGTGACAGTGCAGGTACAGCTAACGTGGCATAACGAGGGGGAAGCATCATTACTGTGACTACTTAGTCATGCAAAAAAGCGAGGTGGGAAATTACAGATATACTACATATGGTGCTTGCTGCTTTTGAAAACCATCTGAGTTCAGAAAAGTAGAAAGGATCCAGCTAATCGTAGAACCAGCTCTATGAATTTCAAGGCAAATACACATTTCCAGACACATGGGACAAGCTGAAGACTGCTGAAATGCCAGCATGCTGGAAGAATGGCTGGCAGACACCTTTTCATCTCGGACAATACCCTAAAGGAAATGGCCTTTCACTGTGGCAGATATTGTCCCTTTCTGTGCTGCTCCGTTAAAGGGAGGGAGAGAGAATGAATGCAAAGGATTTCAGAGGAGGTGTCATTTCTTTAACGGCATCCTGTGGGTGCATTATCTTGCAGAGACCTTTTTCTTTGTCTCTCACTCTGATTAGCACATGTCTTTGTGCAGTTTTAAAATGCTTGGACAGTTTTCCCTGAAGAAATACATGTGCCTTCCAGCAGTTTTAAATTGCTCTTGATATGTTTGATATCCTTATACATCTGCAAGCCCATCAGAATCTTGCTGAGTTCTTGACTGTGGTTCTTCCTGTGGTAATTATATTTTCTGCAGTTTTAACCACACACGATGTGAAAAAGTGTTTCCTTCTGTCTGTTTTTAATGTGCTATCTTTAATTTCCCAGAGTAGTCCCTCTTGGGCTTTTAGAATTTGAAAAACAGGAGGAAGTTCTTTGTCTTCTCCCTGTACTCTTTTGTTCACTTATCCTCTCCTTGGTTTCCCTCATGTTGTTCTGTTTTCAAAGCTAACCAGGCCCACTCATTTGAATCTTCCCTAGAGGACAGCATAAGTGCCTTTGAAGAGGAATCTTCTCTTATACTCCAGGAGGGCACTGAAGTCTTTTTGAAAGTGAAAATCTGAGAGAATATTGAGTATTCCAGAAATGTTCCAACAACTGATCAAAAGCCACTAGAATATTTTTCCTGTAATTCTCCAACTTGTTCTTAGTGGATCCAAACTTCTTGCTATTCTTGATCATGCTGCTCATTAAACAGAGGTTTTCATCCAAGAGTGCCACCAAGATTGGTTAGATTAAGTTTGACCCTTAAGACTTCTTAACCCTCTCTGTACCCTGTGTTGCTTCAGATTATTTGTACTGAGCTTCCTGCAACTCTGTACTGACTATTCAAGACGTGACATTCCTAGCTCTCCCCCCCAGTTCCTATGGCTGCATCTTTAATAGGAAAAAAGAAGAGGGGGAGGGGGATGATGGGATGGTGGAATAATACCCTTTCACTGCAAGTTTTTCTATCTCACAAGTATAAAAGCCCCCAGGTATTGCAGCTTTCATATATATTAGGCAGCTGAAGTAGAGGACTCTGAGACCTCCTTGGCAGGAGCTATGGCTAAGATGGGACACACAAAGAATGGACCAGGAGGAATACTCGCTATAGTGATGGGTAGTGATAGGTCTGAGATGGGAGATGATGGGTAAGCCATCATCTAATCTAATAAAAGATAAACTAACATCTAGGAGAATTTTTGGGAGAGAAAGAGGAATATTGTGTGTATCTCTCTTATGGGGACAGGCTGAAGGAGCTGGGCCTGTTCAGTCTTGAGAAGAGACAAGTGAGAGGGGACCTCATTAATATGTGTAAATATTTGAAAGAAGGGTGTCAAGAGGATGGATCCAGGTTCTTTTCAGTGGCGCCCAGCAATAAGACAAGAGGCAATGGGCAGAAACTGATGTACAGGAAGTTCCACCTGAATGTGAGGAAGAGCTTCTTTCCTGTGCAGGTGACCGAGCACTGGAACAGGTTGCCCAGAGGGGTTGTGGAGTCTCCCTCACTGGATATTCACGAACCATCTGGACACAATCCTGTGCTGTGTGCTCTGGGATACCCTGCTTGAGCAGAAGTCCACTGTGGTCCCTTCAACCTTCCGCATTCTGTGATTCTGTGGTCTGTTGCCCATGGTTATTGACACATACTGAAGATGTTCCATAAGATGATAATATTTGCTGCCCGAGTATAAAAGACCAGCTAATTTTACGGATTTTGCATTGCAAGTGGGAACACCCAGGGAAGAAAAGAATTGATTTTTGGAAAGAAATAAATTATGGCTAGAGAATATCTTTTTGAAACATCTCTCATGAAAAGTAGAAACTAGGAGGGTGTTACAGATATCTTCATATTAAACCGTAAAAGTTTAATAATTAAAAGCAACTTAGGGATGATCTTAATCTATGAGGAAAATCCCTTCATATCAATAAGTTTCCAAAATAATGTGCAAATAAAATTTAATATCACAATGTAAAATCAGAGGAAATACTTGATTGTGAGAGCTTGAAAACCTCTGCATGACTGCTTAACACTGTTATTATTAAGGACCAATGATAAACTGGTGTATGAAGTCAAACTTCACAACAAACGTAGATAGAGAGCTATAATTGCCCAGAAATAGAAGTCCTGAGACCAAATGCGTTTTTTGGTATTCATTCACCTTAATTAACCAATTCAACTGATTAATTCAAAGTAACCTGTTAAGCGATAGAAAGCATTTGTTAAGCTTTGTAAACAATAACGGCATAAGCCTAGCTTTGAGGAATGTGCACACTCAAACAGAAAGCATTTTGCACCCCAGCTAGAGCGCCAGTACAGGTGTCCCCAGGCAGTCACCAGCCAGCAGCAGGGCCCTGGCCTGAGCCAGTGAGAAAAAACAGCAACCTCTGACTGGATGCACGCTTTATGCTTACTGCTGTGGTTTCCTTTTTTTAAATTTTTTTTTTATTATTTTAATCCTTTTTATGATGGCATAATCTTCTGTTTATTCACTATTCTTTTCCCTCCAAGGAAATTTGTATTTAATGTTGGCATCTCTCCCTAGAATCCTTCTTTTTATCATCATACTAGAATTTATTTAATTATTTAGCCATACGTTCCTTGTTTGTTGAGGCTAATGACATACAGCCTTTACTCAGGTGGGTATGTAAGTACATGCTTATATATGTTAAGCTTCTCTTACAAGATCTTTTCAGACTCTCAGAAGTCCTTTATTTGCTGGTTGCTAACATGACAGGTGCCTCACACGCTCTCTCTTCTGTTTTCTGTTGCCTTGCACATGCCAGGATTTTTTTCTTGGCACTGCTCACGGAGGCGACGACTTGTCTCCTTGTGTGCCTGCCCTGCCAGCTTTTAAACGGGCCCACATTGTGCCATTCTCTTTGGGTACCTGGAGACCAGGTACAAAGGTGTTGATTCCTGAGCAGGGATTGCAGGACCACATCCTGAGGCCTGCCACACCTGCCAGGAT
This sequence comes from Oriolus oriolus, assembly GCA_013400235.1. Lineage (NCBI taxonomy): Eukaryota > Metazoa > Chordata > Aves > Passeriformes > Corvidae > Oriolus > Oriolus oriolus. The sequence continues at coordinate 300,463 of VXBT01000484.1, forward strand.
AAGGGCCTGTTGTTGTGCTAGGCTGCTAAAAATTACATTTGTTATAATGAAAAGTTTAAATTCAAAAAGTAAAACCCAGAGCTTTGCAAATGTGTTTCGTGCTAATGAAAGATAAGGCACAAAAAATAGAATGCATTATTATGATTGTGTGTGAGTGTGAGGATTCTCTGTAGCTGCATCAGCAGCTCAGCTAGTTATAAGGCTGATCTCAAGAATATCTGCCCACGGCACACAACTGTTGTGTGAATTCATGCCCTGGGTTGTTCTTACGCCCACCTCTGCCTCCTCCTTTTCAAGGTTATTGATACATATTTCTATTGTACATCCTAATGAGTATGTTCCTGCCGGTGGGTGATTTCCATTCTAGCTCTGTCCAAAAATCTGAGATGCAAACATATTTTTTGTCTGTTTAATTTTCCTTTTCCTGAAAACAAAGAAGATTTTTTTACCATTGCAGTAATTTGTTGCCATGTTGACTGCTGTTCTGTTCAGCCCAGTAATTACTTAATTGCGTACTAGTCCTTAAATGACTTTAAGATTGAGTGGTGAACTGCTTATTTGCTACTGGCTTTCTCACATGTTTCCTTTCAAGGTTAAAATGAAAATAAGACAAAAAGTATCAGTCTTCTTTACCACAGCTTTTGCTTTTTTCTGAAGGTTCCTTTGGACAATGCTTTTCTAATTTTTCAAGAGCAGATTTCCTGGTTTTGAATCTGTATTCCTTAAAAATACATCGTGCCCTTTTGCAGCAACAATTTTTGATGTAATACCTCTTTATGAGTAGTCATTTTAAAGGCACATAAATTTGGGCAAAAGTTCATAGCTGGCAGAAGGAGTAAGATATTAAAGGTGGTTTAGGGAGGCCAGTGTTATTAATCTTACAAAATAAAAAGTGTTAGTACAGATCAGTAAGTACTGTGTGTTAGTGACTCCTTTTTCACCTATTCTTATTTATCCTGCTCCTGATAACGGCTGTTAAAAAACTGCTTTTTGGTTACCATTTTATTATTTAGAAAATCACCCCTAGTTTGAATGTTTCATTGGTTTTGAAACTTCAAATGATCTTGATGTTCTGCAGGTTCTTTGGTGGATGTATAGGCTTGTTTGTGCTGTTTTACTAGGAAAGGCATATTGACACATCTTTAATTTATCTTGCTTGTTTTGAGGATCAAGTTCCATCACAAGAAGGAGGCTGTGGAGGCTATTTGCTGCAAATTGCTTTTGGGTATTTGTTTTTAGTGTATGTATGTTTGGTATGTAAATTTCAAAAAGAAGTTGTGTGAAGGAAAGTGTTTGCTATTCTGAAGCTTTTTAAGTTGTTACATTGTGTCATTACAACATAATTACAATACAAAGATTATCTCATCTAGTACAGCTGACATTGCTGCCAGGGGTTCTGATTTGTCATCTTTTTGTGGTTTCTACTGCTCAGCACAACTCCATGTTAGAAGTGAATCCAGTACTTGTTTTCAGGAGAAGATTAGTTTTTTTGAAAAAAATATAGTTCCTACAGACAGCTGGTAGTTACTTTAGCAACAGAAGCCTCTGATAAGTAGTGGAGATGTTTTGAAATTGCTAAGACGAGGAATCAAAATGTATTGTATCCAAAGCAGGCTAAAGCATTCTTTTGGAAAAGTACCTGTTAAAGGAAACAGGAAGGAAAACAGAACAAACATAGACATAGAAGCACCATTCATTTATTGGAAAAACAGCAGGAAGGTTATCTTTTCAACCAAAAAGGAAGTGTTATGAACGTGAATGGCTTATTCAATAGATGCTTAACAGGACAAACATTAAGAGAAATATGAAATAGGTAGTGCTAGATGATGGAGTGTAACTGAGCTGCGAGTACAGGAAGTTGTGTCCCCTGCTGTAATTTGTACGTCATTCCCTTCTTCACTGCACAGTGCCTCTACGCTCCCATTTCGATCCCAGGCGCAATATTCAGCCCATTTTTCACGGGAGAAAAAAACTGATTTTAGGTGCCTGATGAGGATGTGAACAGCTTCACTGTAAGAAAACCCACAGCTCCACCTATCTCTGTTTCAATTTCAACGGGCAGAACCATAGCAAATGTTTTGAGTCTTAACACAGGTTCTGGATCCCTTATTCCCCAGTCTTCTTCCACATGCTGGTTGAGGATGCTTCTGGTCACCTTGCCATCACAGTTTTACAGCTTGTCTTCCTGGATAGCAGCAGTAGCAGCCAGCAGAGCTGAAAGCTGCAGAGCTGAAGAGAACTGTATTGTCTTGAGCATCCAGAAATACTGCCAGGCATTTTGTGACAGCTTGCTATTCTAGGATTGGTAGAAACCAACTCTTCTTTGTAAGTATCCATTGAATATAGTGTAACACTATTTTTCATGGGTTTTTTTTCAGTTAATGGGAAATAAGGAGATCGTGTAATTCATCCTTTGTTTAACATCGCTTTGAGTTATGTCCTTTATCTTAGCAGTGTTGCAGGGTTGGAATGTAGTTGATATGCACTGTACTCACAGCTGAAGAATCTTGAGTTAGGCTTTATTTTTTTGATATAGTAAATTAATTTCCACAATTATTCTTCTTGAAGACTACAGTCGCATAAAACGTAGACTACTGACCTGGGTTGTATGAGTTTATGATTGTGTAAGATAAAGTAAATAAATCATAATTTTGATGGAAGATTAGTATGATTTTACATGCTGAGCATACATATGAAGAAAGAAAATTGGCAACCAATGTAAAATATTAACTGCTTTTAAATAATTCACAAATCAGAGAATGTAGATACATAGCAGTTTTCTTACTTTTTGCTTCAGTAATTTGGCAACAGTAATAGGTTTAGACTGGTGTTGTTGGAAAAGAGAAACTGAATATATCCCCTAGAATTCAGCAGAAGCTTTGGGCAGGTAAGTTATCTTGCTTCATTATATTTTGCATTGTATGTAACATAAAATGTGGTGGTGATTCTCCTTCCCTAAGCATACTTTCACACCATTCTTTGTTCTCTGAACACTGAAAAACAGTGAAAAATGACATTTTTTAACCACCTCCTGCTGACAAAAGTTAGCCTGGTGGTAGAGGTGGAAGAGATGTCTCTTAAGACTACACAGATCAAGATCACTCCTAAATAAAAGAGAGAGTGCTTTTTTAAGAGTTGGCAGGAAGGAAGAAAACAGAAATCTCAAAATTTCCAAAACTTTCCTTGACTGTCTTTCAGAGAGCTATGCAGAATATCAGACTGCTGTAAAAAACAGTTTGCTTCTAGACTGGCACCATCTGACTGCAGCACAGAGAGGTTCAAAATTTGTGCCTCTGACCAGAGACAAGTACTGCCAGAGTTCTGACAGAGGGTACTGCCACTTTAAACCTGGCCTAGATTTAGGCTGTTTGGATTCCAAATCCAGCTGGAGCCAAACATGGTAGTACAGAAAAATAAGCTGGAGGAGAACAACCCTTTCTAGCAAAATATTTTATGGAAAATTCCTCTCAGAACTTACCCAGAATTTCACAGCATATGGCAAAGACTTGCATCTGTACTTGAAAGCAGGAGCTTGAACTAAGACCTCCGAGTACAAATGTAATGAATACATTGGACTGTCCTTCTTATTTAACTGCCTGTCCCTGCCAGTAAATCCTGGCTACATGAGAGCCTGTCTCTCCTAATGATAATGTGGAAGCTGTGATTATCTGAGGTGTGGAAGTGAACAAGATCATAAGGAGAACAGATGGCAAGCAGTTCTGAGTGGGGAGATGGCTGGCTGCACTGTGGTGAAGCTACCTGCAGCAGCTTAAGCTGTTATCTTTCCTGGCTCACTGTTTTCCCTCCTAGCTGGAGATGATTGCCTTTCTTATGGAGTTGGCAGGATGGAGCATGTGAACACTTGGTGGCTCTGTCACCTAATGTCACAGGCAGATTCTTTTAGGGATCCTTGGTAGAATGAGAATTTGCCACAGGGCTTTAGGTACAATTAGACCTTTATCACTACAATTAAACACTTACTTTTCAGCATAGTTTATTGTTATCTACAGTTTTTAGGATTTAGTGTAGTTTATTGCACAGTTTTTATGAGTTATACTTTCAGTTAAGCAAAATTTCTAGTAATGTAGCTTTCTATTGAGAGTCTTTAATTACCTACACTTCTAGTCACTTGGGCCCTCTGCAGATCGTGTCAAATTCTTAGTAATCAGTGCATGATACAATACTCGTAATCTGGACTCAGACTTTACCCAGGAGAACATGATTCACTCAGTCTTCAGAGGAAGAAGACAGCAGTGGCTGTGTCCTAGACCACTGCGGGATCACGGGTTTTGCTGTCCAGCATCAGGACTTGCAGCTGTTTGATTTTATAGGCAGTATCTCATGTACAACCATACACGTTTCTGTGTTCCATAACAGGTGGCATAACATCCTGGCAGCAGTCCTGCGTGGGCAAATAGTTTCTTCACAATGCTGACAGGGGATCTGGCTGTTCTGTAATGAGGGTCATCACATCTTGGTGACAACTGCAGTGTTGAAAAGGGGAAAAGAGAAGGAGGTGGTACGTGACCAGCACACTTACATGTTACGACTGTTTGTCTTAGGAAGTGGCGTTGGTTGTGATAACCATATTACCAGGAGTCAGGAGCAGGGTCACGTGGCTACAATGGAAGGCCTCATCTTAGTGTAAGTACATCTTCCTGCTCTCAAGCAGGTGGGCTGTGTACATATATAACTCCTGGCTCTGAGGCGAAGACAATAACCCAGAGCAGAAGGGAGAAAACATTACCTTACTCATTGCTTCAGCTGTGAATGTGTGTCCATGACCAGGGAGACCTGTGTATGTGGAAGATCCAGTTCCCACTCAGTTCTCCAGAGCTCTTGTTTTGGGATATGTGTGTAGTGGGTTGACCCTGACTGGATGCCAGCACCCACCAAAGCCTATCTGTCACTCCCCTCCACAGCTGGACAGGGGAGAGAAAATATAACCAAGGGTTCCTGGGTTGAGATAAGGACTGGGAGAGATCACTCATCAAATATCATCACGGGCAAAACAGGCTCAAATTGGGGGTATTAATTGAATTCATTACTAACAAAATCAGAGCAGGACAATGAGAAGTAAAATAATTTTTAAAACACGTTTACCTCACCCCTCCCTCCTTCCCAAGCTCTACGTCCTCCTTCCCCAGCAGCGATGGGAGACAGGGAACTGGGCCTATGGTCAGTTCATCACAGGTTGTTTCTCCCACTGCTCAGGGAGAGGAGTCCTTCTCCTGCCCCAGCGTGGGGTCCCTCACACAGGACACAGTCCTCCATGAACTTCTCCAATGTGCTCCATTAAGCATAAAGTCTCCTGAAGCTTTGCGTTGGTCTTCCCTGGAAAGGTGCATGTGTTAGCACAGACTGAAGGGGAGCCAAAGACACCTTTGCAGAAAAGCTGACACGGGAGGGCAAGAAACACTGGTGTGCTCTCTTACCATAGTACTTGCTATAATCTCAGACAGCTAGGCACCAACGTGCTCTTTGTGAAGAGACTTCTGGTTGTGTTCTCATCCTTTCAAGAACGACTCAAGTCTTACAGTGGTGGCAAATGCTCTTCCAAGTTTATTGCAAATAGGGCATGGTGGTGCATGGCCCTCGTGACAAGGCATTAATCACGGTCAGTGGCAAAATACCTTCTCAACCAAGCATTATGTGTTCTTTGATATCTTTGTAAACGGTGATCCAAACAAATCACTTGCTCAAGAACGAGCACTGCATTGTGTTCCCTCTGTATCTCAAACCATCTTTGTTCCTCACGTCTCGCCTGGGTCTGTCTTTTTGTCTACATAGGGGGTTATTCCATTCATGAACTGACTGCTCCAACTTGATTTTCTAACATGAGGTCTTCACAGCACATTTAAGCCCTCATAGCAGTTCATCTCCCAGCCACAGCTTCTGTGAAGCTCACAGTAGTCAATGCTTGAGAACACTCTCTCTGTGAGCAATACATGGCTGGACGAGTGCCCTGGCAGTGCCTACGCCCCTAGGTAAGCACATAGCTCACAGCAGAAGCTATTCCTATCTCTGTATTGGAAGAGTCTGCCTACTGTGATTGCAGCCTGCTCTCACTGTCTCTGTGACTCTTCACAGCCTGTCAGTTTTTCTGTTGACACTTTTTCAGTTCATCACAACCTCTCTTTTCTGTAGGCTTGCTTCCATAAGAGTAATATGCTCAGGCTGCCTCGAACCAGCAAATGGTACATTAACTCCTCTGAAACTGTGTGTGTGAGTCTGTGTCCATGTTCACTTCGTTAGCAGTTCCTTTTTCTCCTTCTTTGGTTTACCTTCACATGTTCGCACAGCCAGCAATAGGAACTGAACAGGGAAAACAAGTCACACATAAAATATTTATGAAAAAAGAGGATAGTTACTTTCCCAGTTTGTCAGCTCTGTCTCAGATTCATCTCCTGGCTAATCTGTTGCAAAGTCTACTTATGTTCTGCAGGAGACTTAGGTTTTATCCTCATACGTTGCAAGTAATCCATCTATTTGTGTCTGAAGGCTTTATTTAATTCTTACTTTCTTCCAAAGGAAATACACCCTTTGTTTTAAAAAGAAAATTGTTAGTTGCACATTTTAGCTAAAATATTCTCTTCTTTCTTGTCTCATCTTTATGCTTATGCAGATTTGGACCTTTCTTATGGAATATACAAGGACTTTTCATTCCATTCTCATTTTTTGTCTTTTTTTTACCTTCTTGTAGATAATTTTCAGTTACTAGTATTTTTACATTAATGGAAGAATATATTGGGGAGAAGAAGAAAGACAAAGAGGGGGTTCTACTACTGTTCTCTTTTTGAAGGCGCAGCAGCAAGGAAAACTGGAAAAAATGCTTACAGCCTCCAAATAACATCCTCAAACTACAGACACAGAGTAAATCAAATAAAACAAACCAGTGTTTTTTCTTATGCATAGGCAACAGTGACTGTTCCTTTGACGCCAAATGTGGAAAATAGGCACAAACATTGTGCTAGATCCCTAATTGTTTAAAATTATTTTCTCAATATCTTAGATATTGAGTATATCTGGGTCAATTTAAAGCTCTTCACGTTATAGCTCAGGACAGGTTTAGTCAAATAATGTTAGGCTCAGTGAACTACAGGACAAACACAACATCAAATTTAGTACCTAGAGCCACACCATGAGGTTAGCATGAGAAGAGTGTCAGGCCATTCAGGTGAGGGAAACACAAAGCTGGGAGTACAGCCATCTAATCATAACTGGACCAAAAGCCTGGGGAAACTGCCTTTTCATTTCTAACCTGCATTGTACAATGGTGGAAGAGGTGAAAGCTGTTAGAAAGTGGGTACAAACTTTTAATCCCCTCTGCTTTGATCCATGTCTTTGCACGCAGACTGGCAGTGGGACTGCAGTGACTGATAACACATTGTCTGCTTCATTTTCTGGTGCTGTGCTGGAGCCTCCTGTTCAAACACAGGCTCTCTCCCACTTTGTTTGCAAACCAAAGAGTTCAGTAATGGTAATAAATTGGTGCAATTACTGCATGGGCACAGCATCGTTTATGTATCATCATCAGAGTGACTTCCATGTGCAAAAACATATCAAAGCTTGTCTCTTATTAGCTGTGAATAATAGGTCTGGTGAGTGCTTACCAACAAGCCCCAGCCTTTAAACCTTTGGGGAACATCTGTTATTTCTCACACACTGGTGTCCTGAATTTTGGAGCACTTTGGCACTAAAGGTGGGATCTCTATTCATTGTGTTTCAGCAGTAAAAGAAGTTGTTCTCTGTGAAAGAAACAGCAGTCTGAAGGGTCTGGAACAGATTCACAGGGCCACATCAGACCTGACTGAACCAGCACCTATGATAGAAAACTTAGTGGTCTTCCTTTTATCCACCACAGAAAGATTCTGTTAAACAAAGATTTGTGTATTGCCAACAGTTGATGATGAGAATTATGAAACTAGTACTAGCCAGAAGAATTTCTAGAACTGTAGGAGAGAACATGGAACATGTTATTAGAAGGGCATTTAATTCCTTTTTCGCAGCTTGCCTGTTTTACTTTCACACTTTATTTCCTTTTTTCTTCCTGAGAAATTACAAAAAGAAATATTTTAATGGAAAATGTGACTATTGCCTCTTCACAGCAAGCTTTACAGGTACAGCAGAGAAATAAAAACACATCAGATGACTCTGAGGTTGTATTTCAATACTGATCAAATCAGCATTTTAATACTCCAATCTTAATTTTAGTTTCCATTTTTAATTTCCTTTGAAAGGTATTTACCTTTTGCAAGCCATTTGGATGAAACGTTGAAGTGAGATTTCAGTTATCTTTAAATCTACTAGAGACAACTTCAATTTTTGTATCTTACACCCTCACGACAAATTTTGAATTTTCAGCCTTTTCAGTCAAATTCAGGGAGAAAGAAAAAAATAGGAAAAGGCTCCAAAACACTTGTTTTCCTATGAGGTCCCAATATGTCCAGGTTGTAACCCTGTGCACTCAGGAGTTGATTTGAGGTAGAAAAGGTCTCAGAGCCTGTGGCAGCTGACTCTGGGATTTCTCGATGCTTTTCAAGATTGCAGACTAATCATTACAGCAGCCAACCCAGGCATTGGAAATGCAAGTCAGATCATAGAACAACATCTGGCACAAGAAGTGCAGTGACACCAGCAAGCTTACCTGGGGAGTTTAGGTCCTGTTTTTATTTTGAATAGACTGTTCCAGAGCTGTAGCAGAGTTGTCACTGGTCTTGTACCATTATAGGAGCAAACACAGCCATGACAGTTTTAAAAAGCTGGGACTTTTTCCTCCTTCACAAAAAGGTTGGCTGTAATACTGCAGTGGACTGGAGTCTGGTCTGAGTCCCAGATCTGCCACACTGCCTGGCTATAAGCTGTTTAGGACTATGAAATGCTGATAGTATTTTTTTTTTAGATTAACTTGAACAAAATAAAAATGACAGGAAGTCACCTGGATTCATCTAGGAAAGAGAACTCTCCATAAAATGTCTAGAGTAGGAAAAAAATCTTGAACACTTAGTATTGCTTTTAAGTGCACATATGATTAAAGAGAGAAACTGGAAAAGGTTGGATAAAGCTTATCTGGGAATGTTAATTCCACAGCTATGTACCTGCTCAGCACTTGCAGTCACTTGAGTGGTACTTCAGCCATACCCATGTATCTTTCCTGGCAATACTGTTTCACAGAAGTGGATCAAAGCACTTGCTTTTCCTGCAGCAGCCTCAGCAGAAATGTCCCGGAGTGTGCAGCACAGATGGGGAGCATGCGATCAGACACTCACTGCTGATGAACTTGTGAATGGAGCCCCTGGAAGAAAACACACAGCACTGCACAGTTAACCTGGGCAGTGTCTGTTTCTCGGCCAGATCCAGCTGCCCGTCGGGGAGCTTTCTTTGCGAAGTGTGTTTTGGAGGAGCTGTGGGAGGAGGGGGAGATGCTGCTGCTGCACGTTCAGTGCAAAGCCCGTGGCTCTGATAGGCTGAAGGGACATGGATACTCTGCCTATATCTGCTGGCAACTGCATCCTCTCTGCTTTATAGCTGTCACTGAGGAGCAAAGAAAGACAGTGAGAAGGGCAGGGGAGAAGGAAAAACCTTATCAACTCGCTGTAAGTAACATTCTTTGTCCTTAAGGCTTTATGGTTATTTAATTCAAGTAGGTACATTTGGATTAGTGCAACAATTGGTTATGGAGAGTGGGAGCTCAGTTAATAAACAGCCAGCTTGTGTTATTTTAGGGATAATAATAATAATAAAAAGAAGCATTATTTTTGATCTAAGTTTGCACAATGTAGTGTGCACCTCTTGTTTTGTGTTTGCTTGTTTTTACATCTGATGTATGTTAGCTGTAACTGTTTATATACATTTATGCAGAATCCCATGTATACAAAAGTTTGTACCTTGTCTTTCCAAGTACAGCAGTTCTTGCAGTAACCAAGCAGAACTTGAGAAATTCTCTGCCAAATATTCTGAATAATAAAATTCCAAGTTAAATTAAATGCATGACTTTTTAGGGTGAAGTTTTCCTCTGAAATAACCGTTTCCCATCACTGTAGTAAGACCTCAACAGGGAAAATTATGAAGCTGCAAACTCTGTGCCAGTGACAGTAAATGAATACAACCAGCAACTTCTGGAAAATGTGATTCTTTAAAAAAAATGTAGGGACTGTAACTTGACTTGTGCAAAGGTAGAAGTACAGAGTAGGTCCTGTTCCTTTTCACTCGTGCTGAAATAAAATTCATCTTATGGCCCTTTTTCTGGCAATATCCTATTGCCAGCAGGGGAAGTTCAGCTTAACAGTGGCAACAGCTGCAAAAACCTTCAGTTGGGTTCAGTAGCAGGAAGTTCTCATGGCTTTCAGTGGTGTCACTGAAGCACCATGAACCCTTAAATTACATTTTGTTCTGCAACAATCAGTTGGAAGAACAGAAAATGCACTTGACTCATGTACTGGAAAGATTCACAGTTATTACTTTTTTTGAGCAAATACAGCTATCAGTTTTAGGTGCTACTAATGTGTCTATGCATTCTTCCTGTCTGTATTTAATAACAAGAAGCTGCTAAAAGATTTTATTTTGTTAGCTGTTGTTTATTTTACTTTGATGAACTGGAGAAGAGGCAGACATAAAATTATAATGCATCAAATATACAATCTCTTCTCATTTGTTCTGCTTTTCCTCTTTTCCCTCTCTTTTCTCCTTTTGCTTCTTTTTTCTCTTTTTCTTTCTTGTAACGAATTTCCTGGTAGCATTTAGATATATTTTACATTTATATTTAGTAAATGTGAAAAAGCCCCACCCAGATTCTAAAATTATTGACAATACTTTTTAACAGAAATAATGAATAAGCTGAATGTTATCAACATAATATTATACCTATAAATATCTTTAATAATTACTTGTATGTAAACTACTCATTTGTACAGTTCAGTTTCAGATAAAGTAGAAAACTGCTGGCAAATTAACATATGCAGTCTAAAGACTAGCAACAATTTTCGGTTACTTCACTAAAATAAAATGTGGCTATATTCTAATTTCAGTGCACTGAGGTAGAAGGAGTAGTTTAAAAAAGGCAGCAAAGAATATGTCAACTTTAGATGTGCAGTGTATTTGTCCTCTGGCAAATTACAGCAAAATCAAAGACCAAGGAGTTTATACATGAATAAATAAAAAAGATACACTGATATAATTTAAGGTTTAACATGATTTTTCTTGGTTTTACCTGCAGTTTAGAGCAGAACTTAATCTTCTCCGGTAAAGTAGGATGTGATCGAAGTATGCAGTGGTGACAATAGTCATTGATTCCTGCTGGGAACAAAAATGGTTGGGCAGAATATATGCTTGGTAAAAGTATGTTTTATCAGTCAGAATGAGGGTGTCAATGAATTTGCATACAGACTGCTCACAGTGTGGTAGAGGTTGATAATTAGGCAGGGTACCTCCTGAGAAGCTGTGCTCTCCTCTCCTGGGGTTCAGCTGGCAGATACTGGATATGCTGAAGCTCATCCTGGGAGATGTGGGATCTCTGAAAGCATGGAGCCTTTCTCACTCTTTAGGGGCCTTCAAGAAGATAGACCACTATTAAATACTTTAGAGAGAGGCTTAGTTTCTCTGAAATTTCCATTTAGTTTTGGAAACTTGGCTTGCATTATTTTGCAGTTTAAGTTCCTTTGAGTTAAGTGGGTATTTTGAGTACATGCAGACTGTAACACTCATCCCTTCAGAAAATACGTATTCTCTTAGACAGTGTTTTCATTTTAAACCCTAAGGCTTGAGTTGTCTGAAGTATTTTGCTTCTTAGAAAATATCTATATTTTTAAAATATACTGGCATAGAGGGAAGGTCTCTTCCTATGCATTGTGTTGTTGCCTTGTACATGAGTTTTATGTGCATGCAAGAGATAGAGACACTCTGTACTGGTAGAGAGGTGAAGTAATTTGCATTTTGATAGTACTCACTGGTGAGCATTACAGTTGTCTGCCGGAGATGGCTTCCATAGCGAGTAGTACATTCAAGCAGATGAAGTGAGATCTATAGGGAACAGTTCAGGAAGAGAATAAAACTAGGGGTGAAAGTTTTAAGTGGGTCTTGTCACTCACAGAAGAACAGATCTAAAATAGGAGGTGAAAAGGATGACCACTGTGTTCCTACAAAGAGTATGCCTTCATACTCTTTGTTCCCCTGTGAGATACATATATTACTGTAGGTATGGAATTTTCAGGGAAGGACTTTTAGGAAGGAAGATGCATGAGTAGAAAAAGTAAATTTTAAATTTCTCAGTATTGTCTTTGGAGGAAAGAAGAATTAAATACTTTGCTTCAGATTAAAGCAGATATGACGTATTAGATTGACATATTTCACTGGATCAAACTGAATTGTAAGAATATTAGAGGCTAAGTAAATAAATACTAGTTCATATCAATTTATAACACTGCAACCACTGTAGCACATTTGGGATGGAAGGCTCAACCTTCCATTCTTAATGCTTAAGCTTCCTGGTTCAGTTACTTCTTCCATGCAAAACAGTGAGTTTCCCCTGTAATTTAATTCTTTACCTGAATTTTGCTATTGCAACAGTGATTTATGACAGAAGCAGTGCAGCCAAAACAATGCTAGGATGAGCCAGTGGACCTCCCATTCTTGGGAAGAAGTAAAGTTAGCCAAAACAAACAAGATCTCAGTGATTATAAAAAATGTGTATTTTGTCAAATTATTCCATAGCAATAGGCTGAAGCCACAGAAAGTATATCTGATATTTAGATGTAAAATTTATTTGCTTATCCTGATATCCAAAAATAACTTTGTCCAAACTTCAAATAATAAAAATGACAATAAATTATATCAGCATACTGTGTAGCACCAAGATGATGTAAATGTTACTTGTAATAAAAATTTCAGGTAAAAAAAAATTAGGTGGTGGAAAAATGGCCACAAGCTGTAAAACATACCGTCTATGATCTGGTAATATGATAAAGTAAATTCATTTTTTTCTGCATTTTTGTGAGCTGTTTTGAGCTTACACACAATGTGATTTAATTTATTGATTTGTATTTTAGGAAAAGACGAAGTGATCCACAGAAGTTTTTATGTTAAGTGCTGCCCTATATTTGATTACTGAGAAGTAAAGCTAGAGGGTAGTTTAGTGATGCTCTTACACAGTGATACTCTTACCTGTCTTGATGCTGTACTTAGGGTTCACTGGAACCACAGACGTGGAACGAGATACTCAGCTGAACTGATCCGTGCGTAAAGGTCTGTGGGAATAACTAACGCAGTGGTGAGCAGCAGTAGTGCTGGAAACACCAGTCCTCATGTTCTGAGTCAGTTCAGTCTCAGGCATCTCCCACTAATTTGTCAGTTGTGTGTTAAGTTCTTTTTTTCACAGCTTTCTTCTCTGCAACCAGAGGAAAAAATAACAGATTACCTCATGCAAATTCTTTAGAGCATGCTATAGCAATGAACCCATGAATGAAGTAGCGTAAAAGAAATAATAATAGAGTAAGTTAAGGGTTAATTTAGAGGTGCATTGAAAAACAAGTGCAACAGTACAATATTTAGATTTCTTCTGGTAAAAATATCTAAACCAAAGAACAGAGCCTTGGGGTGTAATTAGATTTCTGCCACAGAGATGCATATTGATTGCTGCAGGTCATGCTGATTTCTTTAGAAAGTTTGTTAAAATTTTGAACAGTGAACAAAGATGTGTTAAGTGAAAATGCACATGAGATTTAGGGGGAAGAAATTGAACCATCCTGATTTTAGAGGAATAGAAACAAAACTGCTCGCTTAAACACAGCTTTTCAAAAGGGAGGTGACAAACATAGCTGCCCACTGGAAACTGTAACGACTGTAATGACCACTGGTAATGTATTTCCAGCAACTTAATAGCAAGATATGAGAAAGGTCCTAATGCCCCTTTATGAAAGGCATAGACAGAGCCAAATAAACATTTACATGGTGGTTAAAGAGAATACTAAAAGTCTAGTAAAATAGCAACAAGGAACAGCCATTCTCTGGGGAGTCTAGAAGTCCCTACTGTGCAGATCCTTGCTCTCCCAAGTGTTTCGTGACCTACAGCAGCACCCTGCCTTCTAAAGTGGCAGCAGCACCTGCTCCACACAAATCCCAGATCCTCTATTTGTAGCAGCAGAGATGTCTCTAGGACAGTGCTCATTAATGATGTCTTTCTTTTGTGATGTTACAGTACTAATTTAAATGTAATAAAGCCCAGGAGGTTCTCTTTTCTCAAAATGGTGTCCTCGGTTATAAATCCTTGCCACAGATACTTGATACCTGAAAAATTGTCTCCTAATTATCTAATATTCACTTTGTGCTTAATATAAGTATTTCCTTACAAAGTGAAGATCTAAAGCTGTGTGAGCTAAGCACAGTAGTTCATGACACCAGCACTGAGTATCCTTTTTTCACTTGCCAATCTTCTTACTAGATCCCAAGGAACGGTATCCCTCAATCTGAGTGTATAAAGACTCTGGGACAATTTTAGGTACTCAGTGAATACAAAGTTTCAACCATATATTCACTGAGTACTCAAAATGCACAGCTACATAGAGTAAAAAAGTTAGGTGGGCCAGGGTGGTGGGAGCAGACACCCTAATATCACGAATTTGTGTTTGCAGAGCACTTTGCAGGTGAACTCCAGCTCATCTCAGCTGAGCTGTAGATCACCTTAGGTGTGCTCACACAGTCTGCATATCTCAAAGAACACCTGGAGCTGCAGCCCAACATCTTGGAAACATGGACAGCCCCAGACAGAGATTCCTCAAATTCTCCTGCAAAATACAGTACATATCAACTTGAAGTAAATTCTGTTTGGAACTTCTCAAAGAAACAAAGTTTTGTAGATGACACAGCATGTGCATTTACAGTGAAAGAGTAAAGAAGCTAAATCTTGAGGCAAAACAGGAGTCAACAAGCAGATAAAGTGACTGGGCAGCACAGTGGATCGCTGTGATAACTCTGTTACAGTTTGTTATTACAGATGATAATAGAGACACACAGCAGGTCTTAGACCTCTTTTTAAGGCAGGAGGGTGTTGATTATGTGCCACTTAACAGTGCCACATCCTTGTGTCAACCAGCAGCTGTAGGGATTAAATCTGTAATTTTTGAATCTTCATCAGTGTGCTTCTACTGTTCTTCTGTGCTACACTTACTGTTTGTCTGTATTAAGCCAATCTATATCATGGCCATATAAGTCTTCCTATAAATCATCTGAATAACAGGTTTAAAACTAGTAAAATTTTCTTTCAAAAATGACTGGTTTTCCCCTCTTTTTTGAAGTGTTTTTCTGGGAATAAGACCGAAACGCTGATACCTATGGATGCTGCAGAATTCCGCAGGAGAGGGAAGGAGATGGTGGACTATGTTGCGGATTACCTGGAGAAGATAGAGAAACGACAGGTCTTCCCAGATGTGGAACCAGGATACCTAAGGCCCCTCATCGCAGACTGTGCACCCCAGGATCCCGAGAGCTTTGAGGATGTGTTTAAAGACATTGAGAAGATCATTATGCCAGGGGTAAGAAAAATGGAACTGTAGTGCATTGTTCAATACTGCATTGAGGTTTTCAAAGACCTTAAAGAAAGTGTGGGTTGAAGGCTGTGCAGCTAGACTTACCAACACAAGCACCCACACTGATGAACTTTTAGAAGACCGGAATCAGCTTTACATGTTAAATATGATCTAACTACTGTTTTCTGTTCTTCCTAGAAATAATCAAATCATTCTTTTCCTTCATGCATAGCTTACTTTTGGAAATAATTCCCTTTCCTCCCTTGAACTGGTTAAGGCAAAACTTCATAACTTTCAATTTCATGTGATATTTTTACTGCTTTCATAGCACAGTAAATATTTTACAAAATAGTATTTTTATTAGTCTGCTGTGCCCAAAGTGCTCCTTCAAGCTGATCTTTAAATGTTAAAATTCTCTTAGGAGACTTCTTTTTATTACAAAGTTGACTAGAAAGGATTCTCCCCAATACTTGTTCTGTTGACTTACTCTCCTAAATGTCAACTACTTCTCGTAGCTTTTAAGGCAGACGGCCACTGCCTAAATATTAGTCCTTGAATAGATCAGTGCTGGGCAGACAGTGCAGAGCAGAGCATCTGGCATTTTTCCAGGCCTGAATCTTTCTTGTTTTTCCACTCATGGTACACCTTTTTTATTTTGAGTATATGCTTGTCTCCCAAGGCCTCTAAATAGCTTGAAGAGGCCTGAGTTATTAGTACATGTTAATGAGGAATCTCTTCTTTAGATCTCTGCAATAAACACTTCGGGTTTCTTCTCTAGACGCAGGTAGGTGATATGATTGTGATGTGAGTGGACATCACAATCTGGAAATGGCTTTAGTCAGTGTACTATAGTACCAGTTCCTTTTCATTGACCAATGTAAATATTTGATATTCAATATGACTTTATCTTGTTTTCCTTGGAGCCAGCCCTGCTGTCCTTTAACAAGCAAAAGCTCCACTGAAGTCAGCTGAAATCTCTGCACTCTTTTCAAAGGTTTGTGGATGAAGTCTTAAATCCAAGAGAATTAAATCAATGCAGATTAGATAAGAGAATTATGTCTGACACATGCAAATACTTTAATTGCTGCTCATAGATATAATTGCCTTTTCTTTTTCATTGGAGGAAAACAGTAATGTCTGTGAAGCAGAAGAGCAAACACTTTGAACACTTGTGAACTTTCAATAAAATAATAATGGATTAAAAAATAAGAGATGAATCATCTGAGAATAGAAAGTGAGACACTGAATTCCAATTATGTCATCAACATGTCACATTCCCTCTTAACTAAATTGACTTTTTCTTGATATTTATGTGCCTTGCAAACAAATTTACTTTTACAATGTGATATATACTGAAAAAAAATGTTATTTCCTAAATTTTTCCACCGGTGTGAAATGTTAGTGACACAAAGAGCACGATATAAATCCCAGTTCTTACAGTAACTCTGATTCTACCCGTGTTGTTTATACTCAATTCTGAAGACTCACGTGAGCACAGAATCATGAGGTCATAGTATAGCAGATATTGGATGGTATCTCTGGAGATCATTTAGTCCATCCCCACTGCTCAGTGCTGAGTCAGCTAGAGCAGGTTGTTCAGGACTATGTCCAACTGGTCATGAATGTCTCCAAGGATGAACTCTGCCATCCTGTTCCAAAATTGGATCACCCTCACAGTAAAAAAGCTTTTTCTTACGTTTAAGTGGAATTTTGTGTATTTCGATTTGTGCACATTTCTTGTTGTCTTGTCACTGGGTACTTCTGGGAAGAATCCAGCTTCATCTTCTATACACACTCCCATGAGGTATATATACACATTAACAAGGTTCTCCCTGAGCTCCCTGCAGGCTGAACACCCCCAGCTCTTTCAGCCGTTTGTCATATGACAGATGCAGCAATTAATAATCTTCATGGTCTTTCACTGGAATCACTCCAGTATAGCCATATCTTTGTTCCTTGTACTGGAGAACCCAGAAATGGATGTGGCATTCCAGGTGTGGCCTTATCAGTGCTGCGTAGAAGGGAAGGATCACCTCTTTTGACCTTCTGGCAACAGTTTTGTTACCATGGCCCAGGATGGTCTTGGGTCACAGTGTTTGCTGCCAGGGCACATTGCTGTTCAGCTTGGCCCCCAGGATCCCCAGGTGCATTTTTTCAGAGCAACACTGCTGAGGGTGCACTCTATCCCATCAAGGTATTTAATGAAGATCTAAAACAGTATTGCCCTTTCCTCTTCCTTCTCCATCTGACCTAGCCTTGAGCACTTCCTGGGGTGGAGCACTCACAGCCTCCCTGGGCAATTGTTCCACTGCCTCACCACCCTCACAGTAAAGAATTTTTTTCAAATGTCTAATATATAGCTACGCTCAGTTTAAAACCATGTACTTGTGTCCTGTCACTACATGCCCTTGTAAACAGTCTCTCTCCATCTTTCTTAAAGGCTCCCTTCAGGTACTGGAAGGCCACAGTTTGACCACCTCAAAGCCTTCTCTTTCCAGGCTGAGCAATTCCAAGTCTCTCAGCCTTTCTTTACAGGAGAGGTGCTCCATGCCTCTGATCATCTTGGTGTCCCTCCTCTGGATTCACTCCAGCAGGTCCCTGTCCTTCCTGTGCCGAGACCCCAGAGCTGGATGCAGCACTGCAGGTGGGGTCTCACCAGAGCAGAGCAGAGGGGCAGAATCCCCTCCCTCCCCTGCTGTCCACACTGCTTTGGATGCAGCCCAGGACACTGCCGTCACCAATTCTTTCCTGTTGGTAAATGTGCAGTCCCACACCACGTCCCACACTTTCATCAGTTCCTCCCCAGTTTCCTATGTTAGGTAATTATCAATGCACTCCAGAGCCCTCCTGGACTCATTGTGTCCTGCTGTGTTGTCTGTCCAGCAGATGTGAGGATTATGACCTGTGAACATGAGGTTTCTTCCAGCTGTCTGAATGCTGCACTCATGTGCTTCTTCTGATCAGGTGGTCTGTAGCAGACACATACCCCCAAATGTTGCCCATCTTGAGATCTCCTCCAGTCCTGACTCACAAGTTCTGGACTGGCTCATTGTCCATTCTTAGGCAGAGGCCAGTGTATTCCTGCTGTTCTCTTGCATATAGGACCACTCCTCTGCCTCGCCTTCCTGGTCGGACCTTCCTGAAGAGCCTGTCCTCATCTGCTGCAGCACTTCAGTCATGCGAGCAATCCCACAGCATATCTGTGATCCCAGTGAAATCACAGCCGTGCACCTGCACATAGCCTTCTGTTTCCTCCTGTTTGTTCCCCGTGTGGTGCTTCAGAGAGCCACCTGTTTGTCTTGATTTCCCAGAAAAGATGTGAGAGCTCCTCTGTCCTGCCCCTGCCCTAATACTGCCCTCTCAGCACTTCCCTATTTATGTGGGTACACTGGGAATCCATCTGCTTTAGCCTTAGCTTCTTTTTGAGTTCTCTTATGTCCACATTACCTTTCACCCTTTGCTTGCCAGCTTGGTCCATCTTCCTCCCTTGCTTGTGGGTTTTCCTCTCCCTCCCTTATCATTCCTAGTTTAAAGCTTTCCTTACCAGGTTATCCAGCCAGTCTGCAAAGATATTTTTGCCCTAATTGTTCAGGTTATATTTTCCCTTAATCTTCTTCCCATGTTTTTCCTGCAAAGAATAAAGTACATCTAGTGTTTTTCAGCTATAGCATTTTCCCACTGTTTCACCAGGGGATGTCTTATTTCCGTTTTATAAATGAGGAACTTCAGAAAGGGCTTCTTCAGAAAGAATAAGTAATATGACCTATCATAAACCCTTGTTTTGCCTGGAAGCTATTGGTGGCCCATAAGTGATTCTTGTTTCATTCATGCTGACACCTTTACTGTGTTAGTTGTGTTCAGGTATTTGCTACTTATTGTATGACTAAAAATGCTAAAATGGTGTTCCTTCAGAAGAGCAGGGACCAATTAATTGTGTGAAGCAATAATAATGCAGTATCTATTGTCGTCTTTACCCTGTAGGACAGGGTTCAAGCATCCATGAGTGGTGAAACTTTTTTATGGGGACTTACTGTGAAATGTAAGGTAGACCTTCAAAGGGCAGTCCACCAAATGATAATGACAATAATGGTGGTAAGTTCCTGATACTAACAGGAATAACAGAGGGAATAACTGCAGAACTCTGATCTCCACAGCAGGTAGAGAACATGCAAAGGATTTGCATGTAAAAATATCAGTCAGAGTCACCTTTCTCTCTTAGATTTGCTTTGTTCTCCTCCTTTTTTAGAGCCAAAAATGATCCAGTGTAGTTGTAACTGCAAATAGCAGTACTGAAGATGCTAATTTTCCTCACACTGGATCCATTAATCTATGAACTTTCAGCTGAAGTACATATTCTTAGTGTGTGGTAAAGGAAGACTATTGCTTAGACTAAGCAAGCCAGAGAAAGACATCCTTAGAAGAAATCTTGGAAAAAAAATGTCTCTGAGAAGCACTAGAGTGGTAATTAGAGTGAACCCGAGACACTTGTGTATCATTATTTATCAGCAGAGGGCTAAAAAAACAGGTATCAATTATGTCAGGCTCTTTGCAATATCTGACTAAGTGTGTCTGTTCCAGCATGGTGAAAAAAATGAATTTTACAGCTGCTTCAAGGGACGGGGGAAGGGGAGGCAGGAGGAAGAAGCGCAGCTGCGCTTGCCCCAGGGCTTTTAGCTTTTTTGCTTTGTGTGAGTGGTGCAACTGGAATCTGCTGTGTTTCATCAAACAAATGGCTCCCAGCAAGCAGTCAGTTTAACTTGATTAACCCAAGATGAAGGTCACAAGTCTTACAGATCACTAAGGATTAGAGCTGGGGAGATGAACAGTGTCAGCTCTGGCTCATTACAGACATCAGTGAAAGTCTGTGCATGTGGATCCTATCGGGGACCATTGCTTCTTGAGTATTTTATTCTTGAATTGTTTTCCTGTGAAGCACCATGTCCTATCTAGGGGGTTTTTTTCAGATTTGTGAAGGAAGGCATTTGCAACAAGTGCTCTAGAACTTTGTTACAGCAAAGAAAGATGCCCTGACCCAGGATGAGGTACACCTGAAAATGTTCATAGTGGCTCGTCTTTGGATAACTGATTTGACAGGTTTGAACTTAGTGACCAGTAAAAATGAAATCTTGAACATACCAGGAACAGGGCTAGTTTAGACAGTGGAAAATTGAAATGGATAGGAGATGTTTTCATGTGAAAGAGATGGGGGCTTCTGAAGTTGGTACACTGCAGCAGGGAAAGTGATGCCTGATTCAGCTGTCAAGAGTTAAGACACTTTCCCCTTAGCATGGACCACATCCCTTAAAGAAGAGCTGGTTGTTGGCATGAGGAAGGTTAGAAGAAGAAAGAAAGGGATTATTTGCAGCATGCAGAACAGTGTGGTACAGCAATCCATGAGTTAGCTCCAGAACCAGAAATCTTACCACAGACTGGGAGAGAGCTGTGTCACAGGTAAAATTCATCAGAGGTGGGAATGTGGAACAAAACAGCACAGAAACACTGAACTCAGGCAAGAGAGAATGTATATTCTTACTATCCTCCAGTTGTAACAGAAGAATTCCAGTATTTTAAAAAAAAGGAAACAAAATGGTGTAAGAGAAGGCTAGCCTTCAATAACTCAGCAGCCTCTTGATTTCCAGCTGTGAAAAAAATCTTACATAGATTCTGCTGAATTCTTCCTTACAGATCTAGAAGCACTTTTTCAAAAACTTGCCTTTTACCTTGAATGTGAAAGCTGTTTTTGCCAAACACGTCACATATCCCATTATTTCCACTGAACATTGCAGTGTGGCTGTACATTTCCTGCTTTCAAATTCTATTAGATTGGTGTTGTGGAGCACTATCAAGTATCTCAGAGATCCTTGAAATTGCTTGGATGTTACATAAGATAATTCTAAATTTTGCTTTGGCTAGACAATTGACTACCATTTATGCAGTTACTGTTTTGTTCTCTCATATTAGTGCGTACAAAGTGGAATTGTATAGAAATCACAGCTTGTTAAAGGGAGATGAGAGTTTAATTTTCTACAGAAGGTTTTGTATACTGGGATGTTTCATTTTGTGGTGAGGAGCTGTTTGGCCAGATTCAGTGCCTAAGTATTAACAAATAACACGAGGGTGTCAGCAAGAGAGTTCTGTGGACCTCTTCTGCGCTGCAGACACTCCTCCTATGTCAGTTGCATGACAGAGATGGAAAAACAAAATACCAGAGAGTCCCTGACAGTAGAGGCTTAAGAACAGTGTCCTGCACAGAAGCTCAGGCTGCCATGGCCCACACAATTCTTGTCTTCTAGGATGATAAATGGAGAACTCTGATTTTGGAGCTGTTGCAGGGGTTGGGGTGACAACTTATTTATTTTTAATTGGAGTAAAAGTTAGATACAAAATCGTGAAAAAAAACAAGCTAAGTTTTTCTAAAACATGGGATCCTGTGTTACAGCCAGGTAATCAAGAACTGTTGTCTTGTCACAACCTCTAACCTTTTTTGATTTTGTGACAATTTGTTTCTGCTTCCTGTATTAGTTAAAAATAACTATTTTCCCCTTAATACAGGTGACTCACTGGCACAGTCCGTACTTTTTTGCCTACTTCCCTGCGGCCTCTTCCTTCCCAGCTCTTCTTGCAGATATGTTGTGTGGTGGAATAGGATGTGTGGGCTTCTCTTGGGTGAGTTTACTGTGGTGTATGGTAATGGCTCTTCACCTTGCCAAGATTTTAAGCATTTCCATAACATTCTACAATGAAATTATTGATAAATAGCAGTGAAGTCACAGGAGTATTTTTGTAGGTAAATTTCCTAGATTGATTAAGGGTTTTTACATAGACACCCTGAACAATTCCAGGAATAAAAGGCTATTTCCTCTTACAAGTTTTGTTCTTGAAAAATCACCAACATTTAGTGTTAGTGGTAGCAATGCAAACATACTGGTAATCCAGAAAGAAGTATGACTGTCGTTTAGCACCCAGTGTTGTTATTTCTCTTTTCATCTGGATGAATGGAAAATTGTCTTAAAACCCCCACATTCATATGAGGTATACTCTTCTCAAAAGAGGTTGGTATTGGAGGTTGGAAAAAAAGTGCAAGATGCAAATCCTAACTTTGACATTTGATCATCATTGTTCTATGTAAGGCCTATTTTGACATTTTTTTAGTAAATGTCAGAAAATACATCCACAAAATGGTCTTCAGGTCCCTAACTTGGTTGGTGACATTAGTTGTCTAGTGTCTTCCTTTATAGTTGAGAGAAAGAGAGAGAGAAAGAATTATTCTTGCTCTGGTAGATCTGATTTCTCTTCACGGTCTAGTGAGATTATTCCCTCTGCCCTGTTTTTCAACACAGGCATCAAGTCCAGCTTGCACTGAGCTGGAGACTGTCATGCTGGATTGGCTAGGGAAGATGGTTAATTTGCCTGAAGAGTTTTTAGCTGGGAAGGACGGCCAAGGTGGAGGAGTCATTCAGGTAAGAGGGGACATGAAAAAAAGAATATGAATTGAGTTTGTGAATTCATGGTTTTGTTAAGTCTTTATACTAGGACACTAATGAAGGAATTTTTTGTTTTTTGCTGCTGCATGGGTTCCTTTCAAATTTTCAGAAAGACTGATGGTCTGTGAGAATGTCTATAGGTGGGCAGGACCATTGATGAAAGTAATGCTTTTGTTTTTAGAACAGCTGATTTCTAAAATACTTCCCAGTGAAGAATTGCTAGTAGTTCAATTTAAAATTTAGGCTTAAAATTCAAATCAGAATCATGTAGGATGGAGACTTTAATTTGTTATTCGGTGAATTGAGCTCATACTTACCAACAGTTTGCAGCAATGTTTCATAGCTGAGGTTAGAAGTCTGCCTTTTGTATGTGCAATTGTTTACTTTGGTCAGTTTCCACAGAACACTGCAGATAAACTTTGATAAATCAAAATAGCCGAATGTAGTAGAAAGTCTGTCAATTTTTGCCAAAGAGGTTGAAATAATTTTAAGTTTTTCTTATATAACAAAAGGAAATATTGGAATACTATAAGAAAATGAAGAGCTGCTTAAAATTTGAACCTAAGCAGTTCTATCAATAGATCATACAATTTTGAGACTACACTCCATATCCAAACTAGAAAAAAACCCCAAACTTTGATATTGACTGCTTAGTGAAACTTAACAATATCTGAACAGATAACCTGAACAATAATGAATGTATCATCAATGGGCAATCTTGCATAATGAAGCTGTATTGTGTGTCAGCCATGGCTCCACTAGCACATGGTCATTCTGCAAATACAACTCTGGTCACAGCTATTAATCTCTACTATAAATAGATCTCTACTATAAAGAAGATTGCAATTTAAATAATTGTTCAGTGCTCCTTTGATAATCTCTGGAGTCTGGTCATTGGAGGCCAGGGCACAATCCATTTTATCCTAAGACAGGCTTCTAATAAAAATCTGAATTAGATGCTAGAACTGGGGGCTTCTTGCTTTGATCTCAGCTGCAAATGCCTACAGCATATTCCAGTGAATTCTTCCCAATATCTGCTAAGCAAGAATGAATTAAAGCCAAATGCTATCATTGTCCTAGATGGACCTATACCTACACCAGCGTAGATCTTTGCTCACCTGCTTGCTCTGTTAGTATCTTTATCATTACAATTGCTAGGGAGGGCTTTATGTTGAAGAAATCAAGCTTCCCTCATGCATCTTAGCAGCATCTATTTTGTACAAGTGAAAGCAAGCAATTATGCCTGATTATTATCAGCAGGAAATATTGCCCCTCCAGGCTGACAGTGCTGGATTGCCCATAATTTTCATCAGAAACCAGTCAGTTTCAGAATCAAAAGTGGGCTCTGTGTTCCTGCTTACGATGCAGTCATTTGGGCTGCAGATCCTCTCGTCTTGCTCTTGAAACAATAATGATCCAAGCAAGAGAGCGTGAGGCAAAGACAACGTGAGTGTGTGAAAGTGCCAGTCATTCTGCTCGTAAATGCCAAGTAATTATTGTGCTATTGGGTAAAACTGAGCCTGTGAAAATTGCCTCTTAATTACATTTGAAAGTCTATGTCAATATGAAGCACTTTGTTGCTGTGTGCAAGATGACACTTCAAAATGGTAAAAGACGAAAGAAAATTTCAGTTCAGAGCTCTGGTGGACATGAACATCAGCTCTTGCTGATATTTCTTCCGCCTCTTGAGCCTGCTTGCCATGGCAACCTTTGTTTGCCTGTGGTAAAAGCAAAGGTATCATCATCCTTCACTTAATGCAGAATACAGCATTCAAGAGGAGAAAAAACAGCTTTCAAAAATAAGTGAGAAAGCAACTTTCTTCCTGAAGTTTGTATCCTGCTGTTCATTCTAGATAAATTGCTGGAAAATGTACCTGCTTTGAATTTTAAAGGGTTTTTTTACTCTGCAAAGAAAAAGTATTTTAGGGGTGAGACAAAAATATCTTTGGCCTGGCAAAGAACACCGCTGATTTATCTTACTTGTCAGTTAGCCAAGTAGTTCAAGAACCAAGGCGGTTTTTTTCCTCAAAATTTTTGGCACAAAACTTTGGTGCCAAGTGTATAGAAGAGCGTTGCAAACCAGGATCTGCAAGCAGTGTAAAAAGCTTCAGTGTAAAAAAGGTGACTCAGTATACAAAAAAGTGATTTATGGAAACTGAGGCAAGGGGAAAATGCCTGTGTCTATCGTGAGACATCCAAAAACATTTCCAGGTTGCTGGATTCAGGTGCCTTTAGGCTATGTCCCACCTGTGTATCAGGAGGCAAAATTCAGCTGGGCAACAGGCCCTTTTCTTTTC
The DNA here is from genome assembly GCA_013400235.1 of Oriolus oriolus. Classification (NCBI taxonomy): domain Eukaryota; kingdom Metazoa; phylum Chordata; class Aves; order Passeriformes; family Corvidae; genus Oriolus; species Oriolus oriolus. The sequence goes on from VXBT01000484.1 coordinate 325,762, forward strand.
ATCCTTGTTTCTGTAAAAGGAAATTCATACAAGAACGGTTGTATACATTGACTATGCACCAGGATAGATGAAGACCCAGAATATCTTGTGGCACTCCTCAGAAAGATGAGGCTACTCTTCAGCTGAAGTCATTTGCCCACCCAGCCAGGCTATCAGCGGAATAGTGGGGCCTAAATTTCCAGATCTCAAATTAATGCCTTAACCTTTGAAATTTCTTACATTTTGTTTCATATATTGATGTCCATTTTTGTAACGTGTATTCCTTACATGTCCTGGAAATATACTAACAGTGTAAACAGTTATTTTATTTCAGCTATTTTGACTTTTTAGACAGAAAAAGTAGGACGATTTCTCCATGTTCTGATATTCTGATGAGAGCTCTGTCCAGCTACAGACCATATACAGAATAAAATTAAATGAGGAGACTGCCAAATTATGTTTTCTGTAATTAATAGACCAAATTTCCTTCACCCCTTGCCTCCACATGGAACTTCTGCCTTACTTGACCAAAAGGAGTACTTGTATCCTTATTCCATACTGTATCTGTAATATTTCCCTCAGTTGCCATAATACTGTATGCAGCAGCAGTGCATACAGTAATAATACATACAATAAAAAATGCACAAAAAAAAGCAAAAAAATACACAAAACTGTCTCCAGCTTGTCTTTGTGCCCTGGGGTCTACATTGCTCGAATCTCACACCACCAGAAAGGCAGATAAAATATATTCATCATTGGCAATACATTCAGTGAATGTTCAGGGGCTGTTCTTTTCCCTGTTTACTCCATTGATGAGGCTGTCGAATTTCAGCTGGGTTGCATCCATTCACTGTTGAGATGTTCACATGTGTAGAAGGCAGCTTGGCCTCTTATGAATTGCTCAGCTAACTTCAGTCTAGGAGAAAGTCTGAATTCACTGGGATCATTCTCACATATGAAATCTGTCAGATCAGGACCACCTTCAGGGAAATAAAAATATTTCCCAAGTATTGAAAAACTTGTTGTAGTTAGTAAGTATACGCAGGTCTTCAACAGAGGGAGGAGAGAATTTTGATACGGGACAAAAAATATCACTCCAACATTAGTTTGTTCACATTGGGGATATTTCTGAGACATAGATGTTAATATAAGTGACTCTATTCATCGCACTGTTATGATTCACGTGATGTTTGATCTACTTTGAAAGTACCTAAAAACTTCATCTTGCATAGAGACACCCCAATGCACTGAAATTTATATGCATTTATTTACAAACTGCTACTTATAGTTTAAAAGAGCAGTTTAGGGCATGTGTCAGGTGTATGTTCCAGATGAAAACTATATAAAGAATTTCTGGGAAGTTGTATTCTGTGAAATTTACTGACAAATTGATACAAAAAATTCTCCTTTTTCTTGTCACAGAGTATCCAAGACACATTTTAAACTGATGTTTTGTGAGTCAAAGTGCAATTTAGAAATAGTGTGTGACTGTTCCTTTCATCTTTGTTGGTGACGAAGAAAACATACATAACCAATACTTTGAAGTGCAGTTAGCTACATTGAATCATAGCAGTTGTGGGTTTTCAGTGGTTTTTCTCTTTTAGCCACAATAATTTACTTGCCCAAGGTAATTCTAATATGAAAGAAGCCATATAATTAGGCATGTTGCTTGATAGAAGTGAGAGTTGGCATTCAGGTTCTGATGGAACTTACATGTGCAGAAATCCAGAGTAACAGAAATCAGCAGTTACTCTGACATGGTTATGAGTTTACATCAAATTGGTGCCTGGTTTGAGAGCCTTTTCACATACATTGGAGTCTGTCAGTCCAGCTTTCTAGCACTGATTGCAAGGCTGTTGCCTAAACTGAACAAACATAGAGATTAAAGAGAACAGGCAGAGGCATCGGGAAGGAGGAGACCAAGATCAAAGAGAGAGTCCTCCCTTGCTGTCAGACATATTCTTAAAAAACATGAGATTGCACAGTTTCTCATCTGCAGTTTCTGTTAAGAACTTCACAGATTCATGCAGAATGAATGTTGCTTTTCTTCTCCTGCAATGTTTTCATTTTGAATCTTCCCTCAATTTGTCCCACAGGGGAGTGCAAGCGAGGCCACCCTAATTGCACTGCTTGCTGCAAGAACAAAGACAATCAGACGGGTGCAGTCAGAACAGCCTGAGCTAACAGAAGCAGAGATCATGGGCAGGCTGGTGGCTTATGCTTCTGATCAGGTGAGTACCTCTCATTAACATGGAAACACCATGTCTATGCTTAACAATTTCAGGTGAATTTGGTATAAACTCTTTGGATTGGTGACTATTTGATTTTGGTTGTTTAAATCTTACTGGACATCGTGTGTTCCACAGGGGTCCGTATTGGGATCAGTGTTATTTAATAACTTCATTAATGGCACAGACAGAGGGATTGAGTGCACCTTCAGCACATTTGGAGATGACGCTGAGCTGAGTGGTGCAGTTGACACACCTGAGGATGGGACGGTGTCCAGAGGGACCTGGACAAACTCGAAAACTGGGCCCATGGGAATCTCATGAGGTTTAGTAAGACCAAGTTCAAGGTGCTGCACCTGGATCTGGGCAACCCCAGGATCAACACAGGCTGGAGATGAACAGATGGAGAGCAGCCCTGACCAGAAGGACTTCAGGGTGGATGAGAGGCTGGACATGACCCAGCAATGGACACTCACAGCCCAGAAAGCCAAACGTGTCCTGGGCTGCATCCAAAGCAGCGTGGGCAGCAGGAGAGGGAGGGGATTCTGCCCCTCTGCTCTGCTCTGGTGAGACCCCACCTGCAGTGCTGCATCCAGCTCTGGGGGCCCAGCACAGGGAGGACATGGACCTGTTGGAGTGAGTCCAGAGGAGGGACACCAAGATGATCAGAGGCATGGAGCACCTCTCCTATGAGGAAAGTCTGAGAGAATTAGGATTGTTCAGCCTGGAGAAGAGAAGGCTTTGGAGTGACATAACTGTGACCTAAAGCAGCCTACCAAAAAGACATAGAGGGACTTTTTACAAGAGTGTGTAGTGACAGGATAAGGGGGAATGATTTAAAACTGCCAGTAGGGTGATTATATTATAAACAAATTCTTTACTGTGAGGGTGGTGAGGCACTGGAACAAGTTGCCTAGTGAAGTTGTGGATGTCCCATCCCTGGAGGTGTTCAAGGCCAGGATGGATGGAGCTCTGTGCAACCTGATCTAGTGAAAGGTGTCCCTGCCCATGACAGTGGGATTTGCACTAGGTGATCTGTAAGGTCCCTTCCAACCCAAACCATTCTATGATTCTGTGATAAGTGAACTGGAATTTCATGGGTGCTATCATGATATAAAGGATAAATATCCAGATGTCAGTATTAAATATCTTTATAAAGAGCTTGTTTGAAGTAAATACAGATAATTAAATAAGGTATTAATTTCAGTTGCGTTTAGTAAGTCTAGGCCATCTTTTGTTACATCCAGTCTTCTATGTCCATCTGTGCACACAGTATTTTCCTCCTACAAGCACATGTGCAAACAAACACACATACATCCTCCCCCTGTATGCATGCATGGGTAAAGATGCATGTACACAGGAAAACCTAATGCATGAATATAAAGCAAATTGGTCACAGTACTTGAAGAAGCCAAAACATTTTTTTTTTTTAAGAAAAGAAAACCTTTAAGATATCCATCTGTCAATCCAACTAAAACATCTTACAAGGAAACAGAAAACGTAATCCTTGATTTCTGACTGTGAGTGGTATTTCGCAAACTGAGTTAGACTAAATTCTCAGCAGGCCATGACTATGAGAGAGGCTTTTAATGTTAATGAAAACGAATTCTGCTCATGTGAGTTCTGCTGCTGCTACATTTGTGACACAGTAATCCTAATGAAGGGCCATCCAATGTTGTTTCTCTTAATATCTGTGACATTTTCTTACCTACATGTCAATGAGACAGAAAATAACCTCTCTCTTAGTATTTAATATTTATTTTAAAGTAATTTCTGATATGCAGAGTAAAATGGCCAGGTTTCAGCCCTACTTTGATTTACTACTAACTATGTTAGAAGGCACTGTAGAAGAAGTTAACACTACCCTTGCTCTTTGCTGGTGGGAAGAGGGACTACACTTGCATGGTGAGAAGATTCAGGACAGGAAAATATGAGAAAAGATGACTGCTTTCAGGAAGCACAAAGGATATTTATCCTTTTCTTTTTTTTTTCATTGGGACCCTAAGGTCAGTATTGCACAGACCACCAGTCCCAGAGCTCTGACCGACCCAGTGATGCACAAAACCTTTCACTTGTTTTGATTTTTTTTTCCCATGTAAGAGGCTGACCTGAAATGAAGACTGACAGGCCTTCCTGCCTACTGAAGGTCAGAGGATCTTATGTTTACAGAAGGATTTGCCTTAAGATACTGCTGACCTTTCAAAGCAGATTGTTGCCAAGCTCACCTTTCCTTCTGCGTTAAGAACAGACCTGTGTGACTCATAGGCAATAATCCACAAAAGAAAGTTAAACCTAAGCCATCCTGTGGGTGGAAAAACCATTCACTGGTACAGCCCAGCAATGCAAGAACGCATTTGGAAAAGAATCTTGCTACAATTTTTGAGTCTTGATGAACCGATTTAGGGGTTCTGACTGGCTAACAACCTCAGTGTATTATTATAGTTTGCTTATTTGCAGTTGTAGTATAAATAAGTTCTAAAATACATTCTTCCATTGTACACTTGAATGAAGTATGGTATTGCTATGCCACACACCTTGTTTTCCACTTAAAAAGTTATATTTCAAGTCTAGGCTTCCAAATTTTCTCAGGTTGGTGCCTAATTAGTTACCAAAGCACTTTAACAAGAGGCACTGCTGAGATACAAATTAGTGGTACATCTGTCTTTAAAACATGTCATTCGAGGGATATGTGAAGTTGAAAGGTAAAAGCTTGATCTAGTCTCATTGCACAAAATTCTGGATTGTTATTTTTGTGATTATATGCTAAATTAAAATAGAATTAATAAGCAGTCTTACAGGCACTGCCAAGAATCAGCAAGGAGATTGTGAATGAGAATAGTCATGATATGAAAAGGTGAGGAATTTTCCTCTTTCAAATTAATGATGATTAATGAAACTGTAGAAGGTAGAAGGTAAAATAGCTTTTATGTTTGTTTGTTTTAATCATGCTTTAAAGGAGAGTATTTTGTGGCTAAATGTATCTTTCATTGTCAATGGAGTTTTTATTCCTGTTATTATTCTATTGTACGTCACAAATTTATAAGAATTTCTTATTGATATCTTGGTTTTTATTTACTGAGATGTGTTTTATTTTCTAAAACAATATTATTTCAGGGCAATTCGAATGAAGTGCGTTGTAAATAAAATAACATATTGGTTGCCTAAAGAGGTGAATGAATGATCAAACCACAATTTAGTCAGTATGTAATCTGAAAAAAATGTTCATGTAAGAAAATATCTGTCTGTACCATACTGTGACAGGTATAATTTTAGAGTTCAGCAAAGCTATACACCATAAAAATATGCTAGCGAGCACCTGAATCATTATCAGACAAGACGATTGCCTGCACATCTTCTGATTGATTTAGAGCCAAATCCTGAAGCTCCACATCAGTCCCACCACGTAAACTCTTCAGACAAGAGTTCTCACTAAGGTTAATGGAACTCTTGTCTGAATGGTGTCACAGCAGTGGTCTCAAGGATATGTCAGGGTTGCTGTTAGTTTATTGTGTGTGTGTATTTATGTATATACGTGTACATGTCTGTGTACCTATATGAAAGGTGGAGAAGTATATATCTGTCACATATCACCAACAGTGCCAGGATCTTAAGTATGGCTTTACTTGAAAGGACTTAATGTTTTAATTTGTAAATTCAGATGAACTTCTTACATTCCAGTTAAAGGTGTTGGTCTTAAAACTTGCCCATTTCCTTGTAGGCTCATTCGTCTGTGGAAAGGGCTGCACTAATTGGTGCTGTGAAGATTAAAAATGTTCCTTCAGATGACACATTTAGTGTTTGTGGTTCAGCCCTGAAGAAAGTTCTGGATGAAGACAAAGCTGCTGGTCTTATACCGTTCTTTGTGAGTACTAGATTTTAATTAATCAGTGGATTTAATGCTTCTGATAAGATGCTTTTGACATGAATAGGTGATCTCATCCCTAACAGAGGCACTGATGGGCAGCTGAGCTAGAATACTAGGAGAAGTTCCATGAGTGCTCTACATATGCCTTTCTGTGCAGGAGGAAAAACTAACTGGAGCAGCTGGTTGCACTTCTCAGCAAAATGATGTTTGGGGTCAATTTTGTAGTTGCATGTAGTCCTGCAGTGTTATGATCTCCTAACCCCTGAATTCTGAACGGTTTACCTTTATTTTTCAGGTTTCAACTTACAAATAAAACAAGTTTAAAGGCAATAAATTAAATGATGCTATCTCAAGCTTAAGTGTCTTCAAGAAACAATCATTTCTCCTTGATACTACTTTATCAAAGAAATGAGCCTCCATAATATACCCCAAATATCATCGAGATCAGACATTGTCAGTCAGGTGTGTAACTAATCTCTGACAAGTGAGCTATAGGGAATGCAGCTGTGGAAACTTTAGGTGTCACCATTTCTTGCTATCTGTCTACTTTCTTTTCCAGAAATTCCTGCTTCCACAGCAGGACAGCAAAGGCAAATATAGTTATGTCTCAGTAGCTTAAGCTCATAATCCCCCAATTTTTGACATAGAGCAGTGTTAGATTAGATAAAATTCTAAAGTTTGGTCCTGCCATGATAAGTACCTGATCAAAAAGAACATTTGCTTATTCATCAGATCTACTCCTCCTGCCAGTTCAGAACATCATGTTATTACTTCAAGTTAAAACAAGATTTTGCCATTTGTTTTTTTCCCATGAAGTAGGTAACTTCTATTGTGGTGTTGTACATCATCAACAAAATTCTTTGCTCATTTCCAAGCATTATGCTCTACTAAACTTGATACAGACCATGGGCTGTATAAATCTATTAAGGGGTATAATATGCTACAAAGAATATGTTTTTACTGGCCTCCACTGAAGAGAAACTGAAGAGAAAAGCCCCCACACAAATAATTTAGAAACTGAGAATTTCAGAAATGGGATTTTTAAAGAGATTGAAAAATAAGTCACTCTTTTTCCCAGAAAAGTCCTGTCTGACAATGGTTGTTTCTTTTCTTTCGTGTTCTAACATTTTGAAAAGGGATAATGTGACTTAAATTTCTATGAACTGTTTTCAGAAGAATTAGAAGATTAAGCTTGCTTATAGTCATGGATAAGTGCCAAATGGGACAAAGAAGCTTAAATTTCACCAAGCTCTTTTGAAAATATAATCTTTTTATTCTTCTTGTTATTAACCTTTAGAGAATGTTTTTATGCAGTATGAGGATGACTAGAGTGAGAAGTGGTTTTCGTATGTGCAGAATGCTGCTAATTTCTAGGCTGCCTAGAACTAGCGAGTCCTTAGAATGACCAAGCACATCCTGTCAATTGCTTTACAATATAACAAGATTCTGACTGAGAAATAAAGCATCTCTAGAGATTCCAAAAAGAACTTTTATCTGTGGGATGCACCTGTTGAGGTGAAGAACATGTCACAAGGCATTTTATTTCTCTGTGTTATGATCCCAGCTCATAATACCTTACACAGGATCCTGTTTGTATATCTCACTGTTAATTTTAAATAATTACAAGTACAGCAAGATATCACATCTCCATGCAGTAACTAGAAAGTTAATGTGTTTTTTCCTCAGCTTTTGTCCATTAGCAAAAAAAATACAACTTGCCCCTCATAAATATTCATGCCTTATTAATTTTTCCATGCATAGCAAGAGGAAATAAAAAATTCTAATTTATTAATTCAGTGACAGCTTTACAAAAGGTGATTTAACTGCTGTTTTTCTTCCTCTGTTTGTTTAGCTGTGCAAAACAGGCTTTCACAGACAGTAGAGGCTCTGCCTGAGTTAATATAGCCTGTATCGAGTATTCCATTTATTTGTATACATAAAACATGCCAGCTTAGGTTAAACTGGATCTCATTATTGGTATGGTTGGCCTCTTAACTCAAAAGGTGTGTTAATTCTCTGTCATGCTGAGCAGCAGTCCATGCACTGTATTAGTGCTCCCTTTTCTGGCTTGCAGATTTCAAAAGCCTTTCCATTTCTTTTGTTCTTGAGTAATTTGGTGCTGTTGTGTTTTGTTTTGGCGACAAAGATATGCACATTGCCAAGGAAACACCTTACAGCCACTTGATTCCTTATCTTCCTGCATTCACTGATCCTTTGCTTAGGGGAGTGATTCAACATCAAAGCAACAAGTTTGATGGAAGAAATTCTGCCTGAAGAGACTTGTGACAGCAGAGACATCATTCCTAATGAAGATGTCTTGTTTGCATCCAAGCTGTTACAGTCTCCCTTAGCAACAAGAAAAAGTTTTGTAAGGGATTAAAAAGAAAATACAAGTAAATTGCAATGCCTTATAGGCATGTTTCTCCTCTTATACTTAATGAATAAATGAAGAATCATTATACTGAACTTGATAGCAGTGTTTTCCCTGTAGAGGTGAGTGGAGAATCAGGGTCAGGTTTGCTTGATGTGAAACAGGTTCTGTCATTACAGCAATCTGTTTATTAAAGGTTTGCTTTTCACGTACATAGGATTTGGCAGTCAGCCTTTTTTGGAGAGAGGCATTGTCTTTAAAAGGAATCTTTGCATCCTACCCACCGTCAGTGTCTTGTAGCACTACTAATGTGTATATCATTTTGTTCAGTAAAAGCTGTTGCCACTAGGGTACCCAGGTCTCTACTTTTGTTTTCTTTCTTTTGTTCCTAAGTTCAGACTTGTGTTAATTTGTCTCTTTCAAAATACTTCTGCAGAAACTGAAACAGAGATATTTTCATATGCTAAAGCAAGCAGACTGGGCAAACAAAGCTCTTAACCATGTCAGGTGTTGAGGCACTAAAGTTGCCCCAATTTACTGAGGAGCCATTTCTCAGCACAGATGATGTGCAGCCCTTCAGCTGGCCCCGAGTTCAGGGGGAGCTTTAAAGCACGTGCTGAAGTCATGTCCATTTCATTAATTGCAAGCACACACTGGTGGTTAAGCCCACATGTGAATGCCTCTCTCGGTTGCGCCCTATGCTCCCAGCTTGAGACAGGCCTCTGTGCTGGCTGAAGGTTGGCTGGGATGCTCAAAAGTGAAGACCACTAAGTTAAGCACTTCTAACTTCAGATAGAGTGCCCACTGCATCCAAGCTTAGTTCACCTAAATGTGTGTAAGTGGCCTGTGAGCTTTGTGCTGTCTTTCATAAGTCAGCACTGATAGATTGCAGCTGGCATATACAAGATACAATACACTTCAGCAACCTCAAGCACATAAAGCTGCTACAACACAATTGCCTGCTGCCCAGCATGAAATCTCTCTGATTCAAGATGAAATGACTCCTCTGAATGATGATCTACAGGATATTAAGAAGCAGGCTGTTTGTAGCCAGACTCACTCAGGAAACAATAAATCAGAATGAGACTGACAGAGGAGCCATCCTTTCCGTAGAAGTTAACACTTAGATCCTGACCACAGATTTCCATTTGGAAGAAGCATCCTTGAGACACGTACAGATGTCTAGGATGATGTTTCTTAACCCCCGGTTTGTGAATGATTGCTGTTCTGTAAAATACTGAATGGTGGTTTAGAGAATTGTTGCAGTCTTCTTCAGGCCACAGACATTCTCAGGAGCGCAAGCTGGCAAGAACTGGATAGGAGAAAATAAAAACAATAAGCGACCATTGAAAGTTCTTTATCGTTTTAATTATTTGCAAATGAAAAGCTTTGTGGTGGAACCATGCAAGATGTGTCCACATCTTTTTCAAAAGCTGTAGGAGGTCTTCCAGTTGAAAAGATTAAAAGTAATTGCTCTCAGGAATCATAAAGATTCATGCATATTTCCTGACATAGCTCTCCATTTCAGGAAAGTAATACATGAGCTGACTGAGGCAAGCATTTTAGCTGCTTTATATTCACAACCAAGGGCTGAGTCAAATTTGAAGTGCACAACCTGAAAAGGAAAAGGCCTGCAGGCTACACTGAGCCATCAGTCCCATTTCTGTGATGCAGCCTGTCCCCTGCCCTTTGCACAAATGTGATTTTTCTGGTGTTACACAGGCTACAAATTGAGTTAGATTGATTCTGTAGTACTGAGGCAGGATAATGAGAGTCCTGACAAGAGCAGACACTGTCACTCTAAGTGGTTTCTGAGAATTAAAGCAAGTAGCTTTGAGGCTTAGACACCTGCAGAGAAGAAAACAAAATTATTTTAGAAACTGAGGTATACTCTACAGAATAAGCCACTACTTAAACAACTAAGCATATGTTTTAACTCATATAATCTCTCACTGAAAAAACATGCTCCTCATCCTGATTAGAAGGAGAATACCTTAACTGCAGTACAACACTAATAACTAATAATTTTTGTTGTGAAATTTCCATCATTATTTTAATTGCTGGACTAACCAAGGCAATTTCACTCTAATCTTGTCCGAAAATTCATTCCATATTATCATAAAATATATGTGTAAAAGCAGAGTTAAGTCTATATTGCGCTCTTTTTATTTATTTCCCAGTCCAGTGGGTTATATCTTTATGCATACAGAAAAACTGTCGTTTTCATCATGGTACCCTCCATTTCTTGTGATCCAATGTACAGATCTGTAGTTCAGCCAAAGGTGAAATGCATGTTTCTCCTGGGAACATTCTAGGTAGACAACAGTGTGATAAATATATTTTCACTACGTACGTATGTGCCTTCTTAGGAAAAATGGGGACCAAATTTATTCCTATTTAAAAAAATATCCTGCAATCTTTTCAAAGCAGCCTCTCTCACAGGCTGATTAGTCTTACAGCGAAGTCATAAACGTACCTCAAGGCACTTCAATTTTTCCGTTTTTCTCGTGTGTTTCAGGAATATAGGAGCGCCCAGTATAGATAAAAATTAGATTATCTTCAGGGAAAAATATGTTAGCTCACAATTTTACAAACTACATACATACAATGTGCTTCTCATTTTCAGAACTGTATTTGATTCAAACTCCAGTTCTTAGTAGCTTAATATAGAAAAAATACTGAATTGTCTCTTTATTATTTTAATAATGGCTTTTTTTAAGTTTTGCTGTGACAGAATGTTTGTTTCTTGAAAAGTCTAGTGGATGGACAAGTATAATTTAGGTTTTCTTTTCTCTTCTTGCTGGTCTCATCATGAATTTGCTAAGGGAGATGGGCACACACATAAAAAAATGTGGTTAGTTCCAGGCATATAGGGTAAAACTGTAGGAGCAAAATACGTTGCATTGACAGTGAACTTGGCAGAAAAGGTAACCAGAAATACTAAAATAAAGAAAGCATAATTCTGAGTTTGGCATTTGTATAATCATCACCTAGCTGTACTATAGTTTATGTATGACCTAGGATAAATTATCTAATTCTTTTGTACTTCAATACTCTGACTAAAACACAGCATACTTTATTTGTCTATTTGAACCTTAAAGTGTCTTTTATTATGTAAAAATCTAGTACAAGACAAAAACCAGACTCAGCCTTTATGAGTGCTTTCAAAACTAAGACAGGGTGTTTAAAACATAAATGTAGCAATGAAAAATAAAATAATGTCAGTTTATATGCCCTTGGTAGTTGGGGTTTTGTTGGTAAAAATTCTACCAGCATATTCCCAGTAAATTATAATATGTCATTTTCACCATGTTATATTCTCTTTCTGTTGTGAAACTTTAGCATTTATGTTGCCTCTGCTTTTGGCCCACTGGTCACGCAGAAGGATACATTAAATGAGACAGTAACGGAATGAAGGAAGAAGTGTTCCAGTGTTTCAGGACGAATCTGGGAGAAGTTTCTCTGGGAAAAAGTCTTGCAAGCCAAATAGTGAACATATGCTACCAGTGAACAGGTTCCAGGTTGCAGATTTCTTGAGCATAAATTTGTTAAAAATCTCTGTTGCAGAGCTTTGGCTCCGATCAAGACAGCAACATTTGTCTATCTATTCTGTCAACAATAATTCCAGCACCTTTCTGTTGCTCAAGTTCAGAACTTGCTTATATACCCTGAACTGCAAGTCATTTTGATGGGATTTGCATATGTTAGGGTAGTATTGAGCCACACGATAAGCATGTGGAACATATAGAAAATATATAAAATAAAGCATTAGCACAATACTGCAACTATATTACAGTACTTATCACTCAGTTTTATATTAGCATTTGATTTTACACATCTGCTTCAATGGACTGTTATGGGAGCTTTGAAAAAAACCCACCCACGGTCAGAAAGTTCCACTAAGGGTAGGTAACGACCAACATCAATTTTTTTGCCCTATAACATGTATTCTTTTTGTTTATTGCTGCCTTTGCAGACAGTTTTTCTCATTTGGTAGTTTTCTATGCTGTAACACTTCTCTTTTTTTGGCTCTGCAGTTCTGTGCAACACTTGGAACCACCTCTTGCTGCTCCTTTGACAAATTGTTAGAACTGGGTCCTGTTTGTAAGTCTTCACTGCTTCTTTCTAAAATTGCAGATACCAGTTTAAGCCATGCTGAGTCATTTCCAGGACATTATGCAGTGTCAGTGTCCAAATCCAATAAAGCTACTTAGAGATGAGACCTTCAGTTATAGTTTTATTTCTAATATTAGGTCAAGCAGCAAATGTGCATTCTCAAACTGTTAAAAGAGTTAGAGGACATTGCCTCAAGGGTTTCTTTTCTGGGGGGGCATATTTTGGAACACTGTCACTTAAGCATTACTGTAAGTGCCTCAGTTTGTAACATTTTTCTTCAAGCCCTTCTACCTGCAAGTGCATCTAGAGCAATGCTGAATACCAGGGAAAATTTGATCTCTTAATTCTGCTCTGCACAAAGTGTTTTGTTTCTGCATGGTTCTAACAACTATAAAAAGTGGGGAAATATGCACCAAAAATCCCCATGTATTCTTAATCCTTACTCTCCCCTCCCCAATTTCCTTCCTCTTTCAAGAAAATAGGACAAATGCCAGGGTGTTTAATACAGTGATCGAGTCATAGACTCTTCATTAGTATTTCTGTGTTATGGTTTGTTGTGTCAAGCTTTGATCTGCAGCAGGGCTTGGTTAAAAGCACATGTTTTCTGGCTGATGTAAATGCTACCAAAGTGCACCATATCTCTTCAAGAGTACATTTAGAACAGGAAATCTCTAGCTGTAAGCAACTGGAAGCAGCTTCATAGAAACACATCTTGATTTGATGTCCTGTTAATTTATTCAGGTGGGGTTTAAAACTTCGGAGCTTGTGTGGTGGTCACTTGCTCTGTGAGGTTTCCTGCCTTTCAGCACAAGCCCCAGAGACTCAGTTTCTCCCAATCCTTCTTTTAAAACAGGTTCCTAGTAGTCTACTTAGCAGCTACAGATTATTTTGCTGTTTGGGTTATTCCTATAGATCTGATCCAATAATATAGTGACACCAATAAGTTTAGGCATAGCAAGTAATCATGTGTTTCACCTCAATCATTCCCTGCTTGTGCAGTAGAGCCCAGCAAAAGGATGGCAGTGAAGTCAGAAGTCTCATGCTAGCTTTTCTGATTAATTTTCTCCTTAGCATACATGAGTGGTAGTCCTGTGATATAAAGGCAGTGTCTCAAACCAAGTATATTTAAAAATAGATAATCAGTTAAACTTTCAATATGTGTTCAAATAAACCTAAGTTGTGGATGCTGTGAATAATATTTTATTAGCTTTTCCCAGACATTCATGCAAAAAGAAAATTTTGTTCACAATAATGCAAATTTCAGCATGAACTTGGTGCCCAACGGCAGATCTCAATGGATATACCTCTCTATGTGGAAATAACCATCAGAATTGTTTGGTGACCAGTGTAAAGATGTTATGTTGGCTCCAGCCATTAACTGATAGACCAGAATTGTTACTGAGTGCATTAAAACAGTGATCTCTAGTAGAGTGTGCATACTAAATTACAGAGTGTATGTGAGCTGTTCATGTGCCAAAATATTTCTGCAGAAACCATTCAGTGATTAATCAAAAGTAGCACTTTTGTAGCATTTCAGTGCTTCCTTTGGCATAAGCATCTCCGTCCTTGAAATAAATAGTTTGCTGCACATAGTTCAAAAGCATGTGATGCACATTTATTAATATGTAAAAGATATTGTTTAGAAACGTGTTTGTGATTCATGAGTTAGAAGTGGGGAGCACAGCTAGTATTCTAGCTCCTCCTGCTAAAGTAGTTTTATTACCACAGATATGATAGCTAAATCTCTAGATACATTTTTTAAAAGTATATTTTATAATGGTTCTTAAATCAAAATCACAAAATAATTTATGTTGCTTAATTTTAGTAAGAGAAACCTAGGGGTGATGATCCTCTTGGGTCCTTTCCAACACAGGATATTCTATGATTCTATGGTTCTGTAACTTTGTTCCATTAGAAGCGGGAAAGAAAAATAATACGTTATATATACATTTTTATATATTAATGAAAACCCAGATGGTGGAAACATTTAATCTCTTAATTTAATTTTAAATTGGGAAAATAATAACATCAAAGAGAAATCTCTCAGGCACTTGGTTTCATGCAAATTAATTGGGCTTTTTAATCTGCTGTTTAATTTATTTCCTTCAATTATTTTTTTAGGTAATAAGGAAAATATCTGGATGCATATTGATGCAGCCTATGCGGGGAGTGCTTTCATCTGCCCTGAATTCAGGCATCTTTTAAATGGAGTGGAGGTGAATGAGTGTTTTTTCTCTAGCAGCCTGCTGAAACCTTGCTCTTTCGTAGAATTTGTGGGTTTCTTATACACCCAAGACTAATGGCTCTTCCAGAATCTCTGAGTAAGCTGCACCTCAGTTTGCACTACAAATCCCTGTACATTCTATTACATTACTTAAATTTTTAAATGTTTACTGGTTTATGCTGGGAGTATGCAAGTACCCTCTATAAGAAGTTTGTCACTCAGAATAACAAGTGGTACTGAATCAACAAATAGAAAAGAGGAGCTTTTTTCCAAATATCGCTGAAGACATATTTGTGACATCCTAATTCCACATTACACAACGAAAGAGGAAAAAAATAATAATTTTGACAAGTTAATGAGCTCATTATGTCTATTTTTTTTTCCTTACATCCTGAAAGTCATATAGTATAGAGCCAGTAGCTGTATCTCAAACAGACAGGGTTTAATAACCAAGAGACCTAAATGAAATATTCCCCCAACAGCACTGCTGTTCCTTTTCCCCCGCCTTGCTGAGCTACTTGGCATTCTGTTGCTTAGATAAGAATACTTCAATTTCCTGCTGCTCCCCTCAGACAGTCAGATAAGTCCTTGTCTTCCACGTCAGTGGAGAAAATATTACTGTTTGGTAAAGCCAGAAGTTTAAACACAGCGCTGATAGGCAGTGACTAATGAAGAAGAGGAGGGAAAACCCCCTCACAAATAAAGCATTTCTTTCTGTCTCTTTTTTATCAGCAAATGAAGCTTGTTGTAATTTCCTGTGGGGGAATATTTTTTAAATTATTGTTATTGGTTCCTGAAGGAAATGAAACAGCATCCCTTGTCTGGGCCAGCATTTGTCATAGGAGTAAATATTTAACAACCATGAATAGGTTTCATATCTTGCATAGCACAGGGTGATAGCTAGATAGATGTGCAGATAGATAGATAGAGAGACAGACAGATAATCTTCTCTTATTAGAGCAATTGTTAATTCTTTACAGGTGACAGGGAAGGTTATGAGAAGCAAATAAGAACAGAAAAGTGCCATGTGGAATAGTCAGATCTTGGTGCTGCCAGGTGCCCATCCCCAGCTCTTTAAGGCTGGTGACTTCTGCCTTTGTTAAAACAGAAAACATGGATGAAGCCTTTCCTACATGGTGTCCATCTTACCCACCTGGGTTTCTTCTGATGCCCCACCTAAACATATGTCAAGTAACCCAGACCATGCACATGGTGTATAAACATGTACTGTTTTTCTTTTGATTTAGATGAAACAATAATTTCTACTGAAAGAAAATACCCTGTCAGAAAAAGAAAAAAAAATTCCTAGTCAGTTGTAATTTTTTGAAGGAATATGATGTGCAGATTCTGAATTACATATGTAATTTATTGCTATATATGAATTTTGCGTGTATTGGTTTAATATTCTTGGAAGTAGAAAGCTTAGGGTATTGTTATCGGAAAATGTGATACGAACCCCAGTGAATGTTTCTGAACATGCAGATTTATTTATTTATTTTAGTGCACAGTAAGAGATATACTTTTCCATAACATACGTATCTAGAAAGTATAATTGTAAACAAATGCTCAAAATATTGATAATACCACTAGCCTAACTGCATACCTAATGTAAATTAGACTCCCAAAGTAAATGAAGATTTAACTACAACAGTTACTAAATAAGGTGACATCAATATGAACATTATAAAGACCCAGTTCAGGAAATGATTCATAGTTACACAGACAATTTGACAAAGTAACATCATTAGCATGTGAATCTTTTTCTCTTTCATAATTCTGTTTTTATTTATCCATTCTCAGTTTGCAGACTCATTTAACTTTAATCCTCACAAATGGCTCCTAGTGAATTTTGACTGCTCTGCTATGTGGTAAGTATTACAGTAAAGGGAAACATTACAAGAGACAAAACTGAGGTTATATTAGTCTTCCTTTCTAGCAATGGATATTTATTTACATTTCTCTATTGAAACGAGGAGAACTGGGTAGCTTTGCCTCTTATAAATTATTTACAGAATTCAGACTTTCATTTAAGTTTCAAAAACATGAAATTTAGAAATAGGCCTGAGCTCTGCATTGTGTTCCAGAAAGAGAGAGAAGTCCCCGAAAGTCTGCAGATTTATACTTGATCCATTTTGGGACTGTTTAAAACATAAATTAAAAAACTTATTTTAAAGATACCAGTGCAATGAACAGCATGCTAAACAGGGCTTTTTTTTCTTCCCTTGCTTTTCCATAAAATTTCTTTTGGTTTGAGCTTTGATTCTTTTAAAAGCCTTTCTGAAAACGTTTAAGATTTGGCTGATGAAAAGCAGCTGATTTCAAAAAGGACTATTTATGTAATTTTGTACTGACTTTCAATTTTCCCAGATGACAGCAGAGACAACATTTTGATATTAAAAGATGCCAGAATAGATACCCATAGACATACTTTCAAACAAAGCAAAGTATCATGGCAGTAATAATAGCATGGGTTTGTTAAAAACATTCCATAGTAGATGATCCTACTTTGTCCCAATCTAAATGCTTACAAGCAGCACCACTAATGATACTTATTAGCAAAACAGCTATTCAACAAATGCAGACTATTTATCAAAATAAATGAAAACATTAATTTCAGTTATAATAGAGCAAAATTTGCAAAAGCAAAAAAAAAAAAAAAGACTCCAAAATATCATCCAGAAATAGGTCACCTTATTTAAAAGAAGTCTAAATGTAAGACAATGCTCCCTCAGCTGTTTTTGGTTAACCTTCATCTCTTTTCATTTCTCTGGCAAAGTAGACTTTTGAGATTATATATTGTGATTTTTACTTCAATATTTCAGCTGGTGCAGTCATTTCAAATCTTCCAAGACATTATGTTTTTTTTCTTTTCCTTAGGGTAGATGGCTTACGTTTGGACCCTAATTCATCAGTAGTGGCAGCACCCCATAGTGTGCTGTGTCTCAGTGTATAAGGAAGTAGGAAGATGATGAAACAAACTCCTTTGCTAGTTCCTCCCATCTTTTTCTCATCACTCAAAGACACTGTTAAAAACATAGCCACTTGCAAATAAGACAATACACTATCATTCTCTTTGATATTTGTACAACAATTAGGAACCACAGTATAGGCCATAACAGTTTAGTTTCTCATTAATTCTGCTTTCCCTGAAAACTCTGTGGAACTATGTTAAAGGCATTTTACCAGGCTTTCCAGTAAAACAAGGTATATACAATCACACTGTGAGTTCCAATCTCAGATGATTTTAGGTGATTCCTAGTAAAGCTTAGACTTTAGACTTAGGAAACTATTTTTCTGCGTTTTGTTTCTTGTTGAGGTTTTTTTGGTTTTTTTTTAGATAAGCCATTGCATAAAATGCTTGTTTTCATTGGTAGGAAGATTCCAATACAAGGACTCTGAAGAGACCTTACAACATGTCTCCGTACTCAAAGCAAAAGTTTCACAACTATAGGCACTCAGTTCAGCAAGGCATTTATGTATAGGTATTATTCACTTAATATAGAATAAATGTACACTTAAACTCTTTGACTTGAAGCCAAGTCCATTGTCCAGCTAATTCTAAGACCCATGTCCAAAATTCACCTGTCTTACCAACTGTTACACTCCCTGAGAAGGTGAAAAGTAACAATAAAGGATGAAGGATGGTAAGAAAAAGTAACTGTGAAGGATACGTAGTCTTCTTAGGATCCATGAAAAGTATTAAGCATGATACTATGGTAATATGGAAAGAGATCAGCAAACACTGAACACCATTTCAGAATCAAAGTAATCTGAGTTCCACTGATGGGCAGACTTCAAAATAACCCAGACTCCTCAGCACTTTCCCCAGTAAACACTCGCATTTCTTTTCGCTGCAAGCTGATTAAAATAATCTACCCATTAGATCTGTAATGTAATTATTGAACTACTCAGTGCAGTATGTGGCACTGATGTCGTTTCAGATTTGGAAGCAATTTCATTATAAACCTTTTGTAAAATATCCTCAGACTTCCTGACGTACAGAAAAGAGCAGTCAATTTCCTATAAAAAGGAATTTAATACAGCCAGTCCAAGAAGGGTGTATTTTCTTTATTCAAGTATTAGAGTCCTTTAGAGACTTTGTCTTGAAACTGCAGTCAGTTTTTCCTGACTTGTTTAATTCATACTCTGGAATATTATAAAATAGGAAGAAGTGTCTTCATTCATAGAGAGTAAAAATAATAATTTTGCAAAGTTTTGGTATTTTTGACTTTTATTACTCTTTTCAGGGTTTAAGTGTTAACTTTTTCTGATTGGGAAAGGTGTTTCAGTAACTGCAAGAAGGTGCTTACAGGAAATACTTATCTGTAGATTGTAGAACACAGAATAGTTTGGGTTGAAAGGGAACTTAAAGGTCATCTACTTCCAACCCCACTGCCATGGGCAGGGACACCTTCCACTAGCCCAAGCTGCTCAAAGCCCCATCCAGTCTGGCCTTGGAAACTGCTTGAAATGAAATTGTATTTCACTTCCTGACTTCAGTTTGAACAAACTTGAACAATCTGCTTGAACACAAACAGAAGTGAAATTTTCCTGTTGGTTCATAATATGAGATCACCTTTTTATCTGTCATTAAAAATACACAAAATAGAGTGAGGCAGTTAAAAGCTGCAGATGTGCAATTCAAGTAAGTGACTTCTCACAGATTTTCATTACTTTATTCTCCAGGACTTTTGTTGTGCATTTTGTATTATGAGTACTTAATATGTGAATCTGTGCTACTTAAGCTAGGTCTTGGTCTATTAGCATAATATCCAGCCTTAAAAAAATTCTAGTTTACTAGTATAATTTGTGAAATACATATTCACAGGATCACAGATTCATTAGGCTTGGAAGGGACTTCTGGAGATCACTAGCCCTATGATTTTCATCTTGAGAGGTAGTCAAGGAACATCTTTCAGGCTGGTGGATGGGTGCCTCAGAGCCCCTTAACAGAGAATCGCCCACTACAGTCACTCAGCATTTCTTTTTACAGTAACCACCATGTGCTCCTGGGGCAGATTCTCCTTCTTTGTTTTCCTCACAGACATCGAAAACCTCTAAAAGCATCATACCTGATTTTGGTCTGAATGTCGGAGGGCGGAGGTTGGAGCCCTGCCTTTGTCCAAGGTGTCTCAAGCTCAGTGTTACCCACTGTAGCTGTATGGTTCTGGAGCCACATACCTACCTCTGTTTCAGTCCCTCCACTACCACACAGCCTGTGTGGTACCATCTGTGTCTTGTAATGCAGCCACCTGCCACAACAGGTAATAGGTCATCCACCTGTGCACACTTCGTGCAGGTCGCAGCCTTTTCTCCAGGAGAAGTATCTGGGCATCCATTGCAAGCTGCCAGCTGTACTGACTTCTCCTTCCTTACCAGTTCCGTCTGAGTGGCAGCATCAGGCTTCTCAGGGGCTGCCTCCACAGACACACTGGGTTTGGCTCTGAGATGGGTGCCCACCATCATAGCAGAGACCTTGAGCACTCAGCTCTCTGGTGTGGACCTCCTGAGCACTTAAGACTTGCCTGAGGTGTGGATCTACTTGCAGAATACAGCAGCACCCTTCCTGCATGCCCTGCCCATGGAAACTTCCATGTCATTTTTGTGTCTTCTAAGCTAGATGTTCCTGCAGAATAGTTATCTGTTCCATTGTTTGACACAGCATCTTACAGGAGAAGAAATTAAGCTCTCACAAAACAACTGAGCACATTGCTTGTGATGCCTTAGGTTTTAGCTTTTATATTTTACAAATTCTGTATTCTCTGTATTCCTAGTGTGTAACTCTGAACTGCCTTGCAGCCTGTTAGCTGCTGTTCTCTCATGCTAAGACAGACATAACAAAGCCTCTCCAGGCTTGCTCTTCAAGGACACCCAGACCGTCCTAGGGCCGGAATGTGTAACCCAGCATCTTGAGAAGGGGGAGCAAGCTGAGGGGTGGTTACATCATTAGCTAAAGCTTTAATTGGTGAATTTATGCTGATATGCAAGTGGACCAAACCTATAACAGTGTGAAGAACTCGTGACTTGTCCATCTTGGGTGTAGCCTTTGACCTGCCCAGGGTGCACCTCTGAAGGCCTTTCAAATAAATATCCACCTTTATTCCCTTACCCTGTCTAGTCTCTGTTTCCAGGTTGGCCTTTTTAGGCATCACTTGGAACTTGGATTAGCTGCAGACAAAACGAGCTACTGAAACATGAATATATCAAAGTAATCAAATATTTCAAATAAACTACAGTAGACCAACTCCAAATTCGTTAAAAAAAATTATCCTAATTAAACCTGTTTTCAGTTAACGTTTTCTTCCTTTTGTCCACAGGACATTTCTAGCCCATAATTAAGTTATTAATTGTTTTTTATTGAGAGCAATCTGAAAATCTGTTGCTATTTTTCATATGCATAAGTTTACTTCTTTTCAGTTATGTAATTTCCATACCTGAAGGCAAATACTTAGCTGTTACCTTGGTACTTTCCTGATCATTAGGGAGAGAAAGACTTTTTGTCTGTTTGAATAAGATGTTTTATGACCACAGTCTAGATGTGAATGAGAGTGGGAGTATGTACTGGCCTGTGCATTTATACATACACACTAAAATACTGGAAATTAGATTGTTACTTAGAAATTTACAATTCTACATTAAACCATTAAAACACAGAAAAAGGGTTTGGACTTTTGTCATTTAGAGTATCCCTGTGTTGATACAATTTTTGCTTACTTTGTAATATATTTATAGGCATAATATAATGATGTGGCAGTCTTACCCTTTTTGATTTATGGTTTCTTCTTCTTCTGCCTCTAAAAACCCCAACATTTCTGGAGGTGAGTCAGTCTTACACAGCATGAAGCATGAACCAGAAAAATCTTGTTATTAATCACTGGCAAAACAAAGCTTATTCTCCCTAAAAGGGACACACTGGCTTTTGAATCTCAGTCCAGTCCCACCACCCCAGCTGGTAACAGTAGGATATGCTTCTCAGTGTAACACTGTGCTGTGGAATGTCTGTCAGGAATTGTGTATTGGATCCAGCTAATGGCGGGATGGTACAAGAGGGGAGCACCTGAGTCAGGAGTGGGTGGTTTGTCCCTTCCAGTGGCTGCTGCTGCTGCTTCCACAGCAGCATGGAGAAACAGTGGCCAGCACTCCCAAAGCCTCAGCGTGGCTCTGCACGGTGTTTAGGAAGCAACAGCTCTTCCCACGCAGCTTTGTACTGCAGTAATTTCAAGACAACTTCTGTTGACTGCAAACATTAACATTGCTTCAGCTAGTCTCACATTCTGGTGTGAGTGTCTATCGCCATAAAAAGATCCTCTATGTCTGTTTCTTGTCTGTTTTTAAATATGCAGTCGTGCAGTCATGCTGCCCATTCCTGCTGAGCCTTACACTTAACTACTTGTAAGTACAGTACTGATATGGCTGTGAAAAAGCACTGAAAATGGCACAGGCTGTGCTCAGGAAATATGCCAGTTTAAACACATTCAATTTGACTTCACTTCTTGTGGAAATTTAATCCCTTAAGTCTTTATTCTTAAATTTCTCAATTTCATTTCTTTCTTTTTTTTATACAGGGTGAAAAAAAGATCAGATTTAATAGGTGCCTTTAAATTAGAACCACTTTACCTGCAGCATCACCATCAGGAGTCTGGTAATTTTATAATTAAATGAGATTATTATTATTTTGTTTGCTCTCTGATATCTAATGGAAAGAAAGGACTTAAGATGAAAACGGCAATTCTTAAACTACCCAAGTTGTTTAGGAGGCTGTTTCCATTTTCCGAGCACTCTAGGGAGCTAAGCTCATTAAAGTGCAAATACATGTCTAGTGAGATTTTAGTTAGTTAAAAGCAATAGAAGGAAAGTAATTTCATAAAGCATTATATTACTACTTTTGTATTGGGATTTCCCCAGTTTCAGACTTAGCACTGATTGATTGCAGGAGTGTTGAGAAAATTCTTACGATCTTTTGGCTGTCAGATAACGTATTATTGGGTGTTGTGTAACAAGTCCCTTAACCTGCCTTGCCCAACACATCCTTCTCCAGAATGATTTCAGGATCTGATTCGGTTGTAGAGTTTCTAAGGTCTGTGACTTTTTTTCTTAGTTATTCATGCAAGTTCTGATTCAAATTTTTCAGCAAACGCTCTCTGAACTACAAAGAAGGGGTGAACAGTGTTTGCTGTCTGTGCTCTGCTTTTGAGTGATAGCTTTCTGGGACATTATGCTGGAGCCCTTATGCTCTTACACTGGCTGTAGAGAAAGGCGGTAAGAGCGGACTACCTGTCTTGTACAAAATGCTCATGAAAGCTCTTCACAAAATGCTCACAAAGAACTTACAAATCCTAGATTGTGTACAAAGCTCCTTAATGGATTAGTGCTGGTCCTTGCACACACCTAGCAACTGCAGAGTGGTATTTGCCCTCCTGAAGCCCATTTTTACACATTTTGGTTATTAACTGAGTAATTGTGAACAAGGTAACAGCAATGCAGTGTCAACATGTGGTGGAATTTTCATCATAACTTTCTGAAGAGGCTGAATCATCTCTAGAAGGTCTCACCATATACTAAACCTCATCATTTTCCTGGAATTGCTGGTGCTCATCTATGTTCAGAAGTGTATCCTGTTATGGCTATGAACTCATTAGCATTTAAATTAATACCATCCAGAATTCCACTATTGACTAAAAAGCCCTAGGAAAAATGGATTCATGTGCCTTAATCCTGAGCTGGCATAAACCTTGCATTTTATTCCTTTCTGCCATTTCCAAGCAATGCAAACATAGAACAGTGCAGCAAACAGGAACATGTAGTAATTCTGGAGCTGAGGTTCACCCTCTAAAGGCTCGAATTGTTAAGAAAAAAAATATACTTTTTTTTTTGCCTTTTTAAATGAAAAATACAAGTTACAGCAAAAAGACACTAGCTTTTACTTAACATACAAAAACATATTTCTCTTCAGGAGAAAAAAATCCAGCCTTAACTAAAATGAAAGTATGTTCTTGGGACAACTGATAGTGCCGATACAAAAACTTTAGGTCTTACCTAGGTTAAATAACAATTGAAGAAAATCAAACCTTTCTTAAAAACAGGTGGTTTCAGTAAGGCCACCTAGTTGACCTGAAAACCTTATCACCCCAGTTGGATGAAGAGTTTTTTAGCCTTCATCTTGCCTTCAGAAGGGTGATAGCATCTTATGTGATCTAACATAATGCTTTCAAAGAGATCATCTGATTACTAGCAGTCTAGGAATGCTAATTTTTTTTCTATCCCATTCGATATCAATTTTCCAAATAGTTGGATGACACTTTTCAAATGCAAATGCCTCCAGTTAAACTTCCAACCCACACTTACGCTGTCAATAAACACAGTCAAACTGGCTACATGAAGGTGCTGCAGCACTCATCGATCCCTGTGTGATTTATGGAATGTCAGCACTCCTGGAAATACGACTTGTATGGAGAATTCTCAGTATTCTCAGGTATCAGAATTCCTATCCTGGTGTACCAAGTAAATGAAGTAGTATTTCTGAATTCGCTCATCTCTCATTTAAGAATTTAAATGAGCGGAAAAATATCTCTATCTGTGAGCAATTACTCTTAATAACCATATGGCAATTATATGTGTCCCCAAGGGGAGAGTCTTTATTTTGTCATTAATTATAATTTTATGTGATTTGCATCATCACACCAGGAAGATTATACTAGCTTGCCTGGCAACCCAGGATATAGGTCAAATCCTCATGGCAGTGTTAGAAGAATGCAGCTTTATACTCTATTGTGAACACCACATACGCTCCCACAATGCAATTCCTCCTGGTTAAATACAGATGTAAGACTAAGGCTTGTAATCAAGGAATCAAGGACTAATCACTGATTACATTCTGCTTCACAGCTTGTGAAAGGCGTTGTTGTGGATCATTAGACATAGCCCCTTACAGGAGCGTAGGCTTATTTATCTGTCACCAGTTGCTTTACTCTCCTTGCTCTACCAGTCTTGCAGCTATCAAACAGAAATGGCTGCTGCAATGCAGAAGAATATGAATGTTATCAATTTACCATGTTAGCAAGCAGAGACAACCACATTCATTTCCTGAAGTCCAGAAACAGGTTAATGATTGTTGGTTGTTTTGTGGGTTTGGGGATTTTTACCACCTGGACACCAACAGAGTAACAGGTTAAAGAACCCAATGGCCTTCTGTTACAGGGAAAGAAGGATCATGTTTTTTCCTGTGCTTTGGTTGTCTAAATGAGAGAACATTGGCAAGGGAGCTTGTAAAGCCGGAAAAAGTCGTCTTTTTTTTTTTTTCCCCCTAGAAAACATAAAGGCTGAAAATTATGTAAATGGCATAGAGTGGTTAAATTCAGAAGCTACAGTTCAACCTTCCAGTTTACAGTTCCAGGAGTACTTAGCATTTTCCCAAGGAATCCAAGTACATACTCTCCTATGAAGCTTATACTCCACTGCAGAGAAATAAAGCAGAATAAAGAAGCTAAGCAGATGCTTCCTAAAGAAGTGCTTTAAATATTACATCAGTTTAATTTCTGTCACTGACTTACAGCAAGTAACTAATTATGTTCAAGTTTCCTTTACTGTGAGATCAGTTTAATTCCTTGATTAAAGGTAGGTGAATTCCTTGAAAAAAGGTAGGTGAATCTTGACACTGTGTGCTTCTATAAAGGATAACTAATAATGCCCTCTACTTACCCCCCCTGGACTGCTTTGTGGCTTAGTCCATCTGTGTTTGTAAGGGGCTTTCACTACATCAGAAGAAAAGCCATAAAAAATTGCAGAATGCTGTTCTCCAAGCAGGAACAGGTCAAATTCTGAGTCAATTTTTCCAGCCACGTATTAGACATATTGAAGAATTAGCAACAAATATATGTATGAGTGTAAAAGGTATTTAGAAGCGGATTATTTTTAAAAGTGTTACCAGTACAGTAGGGTAAAGGTGATGACATTTCATAGCAGAGCATGAGTTATGAAGTGAGTCTGGGGATCCTGAAAACTGTTCAAACCAAAATTAATAATAGTAGTTTTATCTACTGCTTGTTTTCCCTACAGGAAGAAAATAAACGTAGTATTGATTCTGTCATCTCCATAGTATCTGCAGTATAACAGAACAGAAAACAGTCTTTCTTCTGTAAACTATTTGTTAGTGGCATATTCTGACTAGCTAAGGCATGAAGGTTATTACAACACCTTCATTTAAGATGCTGCTAAGTACCCAACTAGATATTTAGTGGTCCTGTTGACTCTGATGATGCTGAAGTTTGTAGCAGATGTAAAGGATAGCTAAGATACAGCTTTTCCAATAATATTAGAATGATTGAAGTCTTTGGCTGTTGTGATGATGATGCAAGGTGAACATTTTTTCTTTCATTTCCAGGTCTTGTAACGGATTATCGGGTAAGTACGGTACCAGTGTAATAATTAATACTATTAATTGTATATGCTGGTATTTTTAGGACTTTCATTTTTCATTACTATCATAAACCTCCAAACTTTATGTTTCTTTCCAAGAAGGATGCAGCTTGCTAAATTTATAACATTCCTCAAACAGAAATTTGGGGTTTTTTGTTTTTTGGAAAAAAAAATGGTTTAAAAGCAGAAATTGTCTTGCATGTTCAATATCTTTAGATTTAGGCAGTAGAAAGAAATTTCCTAAAGTTGTGGGTTTGCTTTTTTTCTTTAACATAGTGAATAACACAATTTTTAAAAAAATAAAAGCATCTCTATTTTAATCTTTTACCATGGAAACACTGTTGTTTTGAAATGAAAAACGTGCCTGTCTTTGTAGATGCTAGCCCCACAACTTTAAACAAGCCAGTGTACATGAGTTTCTCAGATACTTGTTTTTCTAATGCCTTTGAGGAGAATTTAGGATGCACAAAGAACATTTGGTTTGCCTCATGACCCTTCCATTCTGACTCCAACCTCCTTTGCCAATTTTAATTTGAAAAGTTTGAGTATTAAACGGTATTAATAAACAGGGATTAATAAACCAGGAATGGATATCTCTGCTATTATTTGACCCACCTCTGGCACCTGCCTGTAGGATGTGGCAATGTGGTTCACTTCAAAACCATGGCAGAATGTACTTCCTGCTGTGTCACCGCGATGCTGATTTCTGACACGGGCTCTTCTCTCTGGCTGCAGCACTGGCAAATCCCCCTGGGCAGGAGGTTCCGCTCCCTGAAGCTCTGGTTCGTGCTGAGGATGTACGGGGTCAAGGGGCTGCAGGAGCACATCCGCAAGGTGACTGGGAATTGCCTTCTTGGGTACCCTGTGGTGGGACAGCAAGGGAAAATGAGCTGGCCATCTACCCACTTTCCATGACCTCTGTACACATCAAGAAGCACAGGAAACAGTTTTAGGCAGCTCAGTTCAACAGGGGTGCTGCTCGTTTGCCATATAAGATTGCAGTTTCATATCATGGCGGGATTAAAGGTGCCATCCATTTTGTGCTCATCTTTAGGAAAGAAAAGTCTAGGTATTCGGAATTTCGACAGTATGGTACCATAGTTCCCTCTCAAATTAAGCCAGAGCACATCCATGGTTTTTTTGTGGAAACACATGGATATTCATTACTTCTTTATTTTATTAATGGGCATGCATTGATAGCATATTTACATTATGATTAAGGGATACAGTGACTTATCTGGCATGTCTACCTCTGCTGTTGCTTTCTTTCCTGTTCAAAATACTTTTTTTTTTCTAAAGAGAGTGTGCACAATTTACAGTTTGTTAATATTTTTATAAGTACTAAGTTTATTCTTGATGTAAAAAGGGGGGTTTTTTAATCACTAAAAAACATATGTGGCGCCAGTCTAAATCATATATATATTTCCTCTGCAGCAGTAAAGTCAATTTCAAGCATACCTTTTATCTTTATGGAGTTCAGGGTAACCTCTAGTGAGGGGAGATCCAGGACTTGGCTCTAAATATTTACAAAAATATCCATTAGCTAAGGGCCTAGCCTAGCATACCAAATTCCTTTCAATTGTGGTGCTGAACAGAAGAATTCCTAAGAAAGGCTTTTTCCACTCTTGTAAAATCATTGTAGAAGGCAGTATCTTTTGATTTGGAAAGGTTATGGGATGGAGGGCACCCTCTTTGCTTCTTATTTTAATCACACTATAACTTTCAACTCTACAAATATCAAAACTAGATTTTTATCTTTAATGAGGCTTTCAGAAATAAATTTTGGCAGCTGTGGCAATCCTGATGTTCTTGTATCAATTGTCCTTGTATCAACCTGATACATATCCTTCTGAAGAAAAATTGATATGAGGTTTGTTGTCCCTTTATTAGTATTACCATTACTATTCCTAGTAGGATTCTCTCTCAGGTTAGATTTCATGAGACTGCAATTATTGCAGTGATGCCATGATGATTTTTTGCTTTTCTCATATACCCCTTTTATATACTCTTTTCTATAGCTTTATATATTTTTAGTGCTTTTAGCTTACATAGTTATAATTCTTTAAGTTTGATAACTCCCCTTAGACCTAGTATCCCTTTAAGCCAACAGACCAAACATTCTAAAAACCCCAGACACCAAGGGCCTCTCCAGAACACATTCTGTAAACAAAGATAGGCCTATCCAAGGGGAAGGTTCCCTGGATGGGGGTCTCACCTGAGTCCCTCACTGGGGAATCTTTGATAGATATGCTAATTTTTTCAAGGCATATAATTGTATACTCATCACATCGTGCGTGGCCATTTTCTTCAGTGGGCATTTCGGGGTGCATTTCAACGTGCATTTCGACACACCTAAGGATCCTTAAATAAATACCGAGGTAAAACCCTTTTCCCTCTTAACTGTGTTCAGCTCTCTTTAAGACCAGGATAAGGCATCAGCAGCATGATGCTGTTTTCAAGTAGAGCTAAATCTCTCACTGAGAAAATAGAGGGTTGGAAGACTCGTATCAATTGCATGGCCTTTTGTCAGGCTGGTTCCCAAAGATTGGTATTTACATTCAACAAATTCCCTCTTTCTCTGTCTCCCAGGTATTTCCCTGACTGTCCAGCCAAAAGCTGCTTGTCTTCATAGAATCATAGCTGAGGACCAAGCTTTGATATTTTCTATGACAATACAGTTCAGGAAGGTTAAGCAAATGAATCTTTTCTTAAAGATATTGATTCCAAAGTAAAACCCTTGTATGTTTCCTCATTTGTAAAGGTAATTCAGACAGCTATTTCCAATGGCTTGTTGAAATGAGTGTGTTTGGTTTATATTTCATTAAGGACTCAAATGTTCTTCAGTATAGATATAAAAATAAGTTATGAAGGGGAAAGAGGGATAATTAAGTGAAGAATTTGTCTCACTGTATACATCTTCAAACTGGAACCATTAAATACATTTCTCTTCATACCCCCTTTCCCACTCCCAGTGAATGCTGGTTCAGTGGGTTCCAAAGCACCTTTAAAGAAAAAAGTAATTTGTATTTGCAGCAAGCCTCTGTTGAACTTAAATTTCAAGAAGTAATTGCATTTCGTTTGCTCCCTGCTCTAACAGAATTTAGGGTATCTCTTGTGAGTTTTCAGCTATGTTGGTAGAATTCTATCACTAGCTGCAAAATAAAAACTAAAAATGTGTTTCATATCTTGTAATTTTTCCTCTCTTCTCAGGAATTATCATGAGCTCCAGGTAGATTGTTATGACTTTTCTTTTGATAGAGTAGTCATGAAGTATCTAAACCAGCCTGACATTGGTTTAAATTTTTAAACCTACAGACAGTTTCCAAATGAAAAATAATTTGGAATTTAGCTTCACTTGTTAACTGAACTTCAACATTGCTCATCCCCATGCCTAGCCTTGAGAAGCTGCTTTCTTTTAAACATGCTGTAGCATCTTGCAAATAACAGCTTTTATATTCCCATTGCTGGCCAAGGCAGTCCCAGGCAGTTCCTGGCTGGTACTGTCTCCTGTGTACTTGGGACTTTTAGCTGGGTTTTAAGGGAAGCCTTATAGGTGCCAGAATTATTTCTGAAGCGGTATATGATGACTTGGAGATGCATTTGAGTGGGTGATAGAGTGGGCAGAAGTAGAATGAGAAGAGGCTTAGGAACAGTGGCAGAGGCAGGTATTGCAACCTTCCAGCGGAGAGCAGAGGGGCTGGAGCTGGGGAAGCAGGAAGAAGTGCTCTCTGTCTCTCCCTCTCTCTCTCTGGTATTATTAAGGAGTTGCCCCGGGGAAAGGGCAACAGAGTCGGGCAGAAGAGTAGAGGTTTGAAACAATTCCTTGGGCTGGAATCTGGGGAAGGAAATGCCTGTGTTTGCTCCTAAGTCACGGAAAACTCGAGGAAGATCTGTGCAGTGTTTATAGATTTCTAGTTAGGCTTCTTTCGTGCAGCCTGGTGTTACTTACAAAGGGATTTGAGATTTTCAGTACTGATGAGCTTCTGACTTGATATAGATGGAAAAAACACTGTTTAACCTTAAGAAGCCACCTTATTTGTTGTGTGTTAGCAAGTTTCTGTGTGGAAGACCAAAGACATCTGTAACTATCTCTTCGCAAACTTTTTTTTCTTGAGGTAAACTATCACTAAAATTATTTCCCCCCCCCTCTTTTATTATTATATTTTAAGGAAAATATGTTTGTTGTGTTTGCAGCCTTAAGGTCTACATCAAAATGACTGGATAACCACTGCAACTTGGCATTTGCTTGAGGATGGCATTTAGGAACTAAAGTATTCCCAAGAGATGAGAATGTGTGACTTGGATTTAGATAC
Source organism: Oriolus oriolus (assembly GCA_013400235.1). NCBI lineage: Eukaryota > Metazoa > Chordata > Aves > Passeriformes > Corvidae > Oriolus > Oriolus oriolus. Next base: position 356,273 of record VXBT01000484.1, read on the forward strand.
AGTAACTTTTTTTGTTTTCCAAACATTTCGGTTATGCACTCTTTTCACACACAGCATGTCACATTAACCTATTGCAAAGTATATGTTTTAAAGCAGTGGTAAAGGGGAGGATAGTCATCTTTGAAGGATGTGGGGAGAGAGAAATACAAATTTTGGAGGTAAGTCCCAAAGCCACGGAGAAGATGTAAAAAGAGGGCAAAACCAACAACAACAACAGTCTTCTGGACTGATGTCAACCACTTAAGAGTCCGTATAAATGTGAAATCCAAATGGCCCGTTTGTAAATGGCCCATTTGCGAACCACTTGACCATCTATTTATTATTCCTTTGTTGGTTTAAGCCCTCTCAAAGAGCTCAGAAGTAGTTTGAGACATTTAGGAGTTAGTGTGGTTTTGTATGCAATCCCTATGAACATTCTGACTCAGATGAATCCTCCTTACCACCAGAAGTAATCAGTGCACTGAGGATAACGAATTCCATTAAAAATCAACAGTAGAGTCCAAGAAACTGGAACTGTAAAGAACAGCAATGCTAGAGATAGCATTTAAACTGGAGAGTGGGACAGTCCAAGTGGCTGTTAAGAAGACTCTTTTGACGGTATTTTCCTTCAGTGTAGTAGGATGCAGGCTAAGGCAGGCAAAGAGGTGAAATCTATAGGAGAAAAAGTACAAAGTGATCAAGACTAGGCCAGTATATTTATCTGCATATACACAGTAGTGTGCTCTGATGCTTCAGAGAAGCTCCATGCAATCAAAAACTATTTTAGCTCTTGAAGGCTTTGCCCAAAAATTTAAATTCAGCTTAAACACATCAATGCAGAAGCAGTTATAGTTATAGTTATAGTTATAGTTATAGTTATAGTTATAGTTATAGTTATAGTTATAGTTATAGTTATAGTTATAGTTATAGTTATAGTTATAGTTATAGTTATAGTTATAGTTATAGTTATAGTTATAGTTACAGTTATAGTTACAGTTATTTATTCACACATATATTTACAAAAATACAGATTTTTTAAAATAGAGACCACATCCTAGTGCCTCGCAAGTTTACCGCTCCTGTTATTGATTATGTAAGACATTTCCCTTTATCCAGAGTAACCAATTTCATTAGATCTCTTGTTTCCTTTCTCACTGCAGAAAAGCAGTGGTTATTTACCTGAGATAATAGTGACACATAAAAGTTCCTTACAACCCTCTTTTTCTCAATCAGCCAAATTTCACTATAACGACTGGGTCTGTTAGTCTGTTCCTATATACCAAGATATTTCAGGACACTAACACAGTCCATATGATTCCACTTTGAGAACCCACATGATAAAGCAATTGCCCAAATGGTATTTCTAGAAACGGTATGTGAGTTGGTTTGTGTATGTCCACATACACAATCATATAAATTAAATCATATGTTAAATCATATAACAGCTCTGGATAAAATAATTTTGAAAAGTTAAATACTACTTGAATGCCAACTCTAAGTTAATGGTGCTAGGGACACAGCTTGACACATATGTCAAAATCAAAAGCACTTGGAGATTCAAGATATCCATAGGTCAGGCTTGGTATGTACACATTCAGCAGAAAACTGAGAACAGCCTGTCAGTCTTTTACTTCTCCTCCTTTCCCATCCTCAGTTTCAGCGCCTGCAGTTTTCCAAATGGGACTTTATTTTCACAGTGTACCCACCTGTCTTGAAAAGCTGAGGCACTAAAGCCACACGTGTCCTCCTGTGAGTTATTGCCATGTGCACATCCAGGGCCTGGGTACAGCTTTTGGACTTAAGAGAGGCACGTGTGATACCTAAATGCCCTGCAGTTTTACAGAGCTTGAACTTCCAGGCTTAATAATATTTAACTTTACTGTTGCAGCAATCTTTGTAAGAGCAATTCAGGGTAATAGCTCATGGTTCAAAGGTGCAGTGCTGTGGGTAACTGTACTTAGGCAAAGCTATACACGTGAAACTCCAGTTAAATCACCACTTTCTCTCCTTCCAGTTCTGTAAAACCTAAAACGCTTGGTGCCCCCCAGTGTCTTTAACAATTATTGCTGTTTGTGAAGACTTGCTGTGGATAAAAGTATTTGCATCCAGACATGAATGCAAAATACTTCTAGAATTTTGGTTTGTGACTTAACGAAAAGTTTTCTATTTTCCATTGCTTTTATTTCTTTCAAATTCCTGAAAAATCATTTCGTTCAAAAAGTGGTCATAAGTACCTGCTATTAAATGGATGGCTTGGTCTGGAGTTTTCTTGTACAAACTTCTCAAAGCAAGCCAAATCTTAAATGTTAGTTTTATTCAGTTCTTACCCAGATAAATTTGGATGAAATTCAGCTGGTGATTACATTCAGCTGGACAGTTGTGAAATTCTTATCTCATTGAACATGATTTGTTTTATGGCTTTGATTTCCAAGACATGGTACATGCAGTGCAGGATTTTGCAGAGCTGTGTAAAAGACATGTTTGGTTAAAGCTATAGAATGTGAGGACAGGAGGAGAAGACCATTACAACACCTGTGCCTATTTCACATATGTTTATCATGCACTTATTATGCATACAGGTATCTGTATGTATGCAGATGCTTCTGGTTGGATTTCACAGCTGTAAATTCATGCTCTTCATATTAGTAGAACATTCAAATGCCTTGGAAGGGACTGGGCATTTTACTGGTCTCATTCCGGACTCAAAGAGCTTTCAGGCTAATTTTAGAGGGAGATGATAAATGGATGTAACAAACAGCAGAGCGGAAGTGGTAACAACAGGAAAACTGCCTGGTTGCGTAGGGTACCAGTAAGCCCAATATGAAAGTTTTGAAGCAATGTTTTGATTCAATCTAAACTATGTTTTTCTATTTTAAGAACTAAAAAAACATCAGAAAGCTATGATTAAGATTGCAAAATGTGTTGGCTTTTTTTCCTTCTTTTTTTCCCTTTTCTGTAATTTCTGTTTTGCCTTGTTTTTGTCCTTTCTGAAGAAGTTCCTGTGAGATGAAACATTCCACATTTAACCTTGACCCAAAGTGATATGTTTCATTTTTGTTTAATAGCTGTCTTTGAATTTACAAAAAGTCGAAGTGCAAAAGCATGGGCTTAGTTGTTTGTTTTTGTAAAATTATTTGCAATCCTTAATATATAAAAGCTGAAGAACCTTTAAACATGACTTTTAGATATTTCAGATAATTTTTGGCATAGACTAGCTATTGCATGAAGACAAACTGTAATTCAAATGGCTGGTTGCTGTTGTTGTCTTCTCTTTTTTGTTTCGTTGGTTGATTGGTTGGTTGGTTGGTTTTTTGGGTTATGATAGTGAACACTAAGCTAATGCTAAAGCCAGTAGGAGGGGGACAGGATAAAGTACTGCAGGTACCTGATGAGGATATGGGTTGGTTTTTTGAAAGTGCTTTTAAATTCATCTGCTATTTGGAAGAAAGCAAAGCAAATCATGGTATGAGTATGCAAGTATCACTGACTGATGTTAAGACTTTCCAGCTGGTTTTTAGTATGCCAGTTGGTATTTTTCCTATTTATGTGAATTTTGGGTTCATCTGCTTCAAAATAATTGCTCTGGCTTGGAGCCCAGTGTCATTCGTTTTTGCCTCAGTAACTTCTCAACAGGTTTGCTGAGATTTGCTATCCATTTTCCTGATTATACTGCCATCAACCTTCTTTTTAACTGAACCTGAGACCCCAGGTCAGAATAGTGAGCAAGTTCTCTCTTCCTTCACAGATTTCTCACATTAAGTGAACTGTTCTAAAAAGTGTATCTTTCCAACTTAATTTGCACTGAAATTGTGACAATTTTTTGCCTGTATATCTGTCCATTTCCCCCTTTCCCTCTAATGCCTTCTGGACTCTTTAGCCATTCCTAGCCAAACTAGCAGTGGTATAAAACCTAAAGGAGGATTATTAAAATTATTTACTCTTAATGTGGTATCATATCAAATTGTGCTGAAGTGTCTCAAGAAGCAGACCAGTACTGCCTAAGACAGACTGAGATACTAATACAGCAATGGCTCCATATGGTCTCTGGAAGTCATAAACGGGATGGAAGTTAACACAAACAGATGGCAATATGTGAATATGATCACACATCAGCAGAAGGAACAGAGGAAAGGAATGGCAAATACTTCAGCACACCTTTTCTCTTGGTGAATCAAATGTATACAATATAGATACTCTCTTTGTCTTCTCAGCATGTCAGGCTGTCGCATCAATTTGAACTCTTAGTCCTTCAGGATGAAAGGTTTGAGATCTGTGCTGAGGTTGTCTTGGGACTGGTCTGCTTCCGCCTGAAGGTAAGGCAGCTAAGATCTCCTATTTCTTCTCTCATGTTTTATAGCAATACCATAACCTGCAATTGGATACAGTCTTTGCAGTTTATATACTTGATTATTTTTTTAAGGAAACTAAAGAGAGTTTGTTTAGAACAAAGCAGATGAAAGAAAAAAGCTTAAGACAATTTTGTTAAAACTGAATCAAAAGCTTAAGAGAAATTAAGGCATATTAAGGTATGGAAATATATAGTCAAGGCAAACAAATGTTGTAAGCAGTCATACAAAATGACTGTTACATTCTATGTGAGATGAGCTTTGATAAAGATGATGATTTTAGTATATTTCCCTAGACTTCTGTATGTGATGAGTGTGTATTACCTGTTTCTTGTCAAGTTAATTTCTTATATGTATTTTTTTAATATTCAATCCTATTAAAAAACTACTGTCATAGATGAAAATTAGAGCACTAAACATTTTTTTATTATTTTCTTTAAAGACTGCTTTTTATCTATAAAATTCTATGGTTGAACTGGGAAAATTGAAGCAAGATATGTTTAAACAGGTTTTATGGGAGGCCAGCTTCCCAGCTGCCCTTGGCCCTGGTCTGCTTTTTATTGCTGAACACGATCCTTTTGCTCTTGCTTGGCCTTTTATTCCTCAAAATCTCTCAAAGTGCCTAGTTCATTGATGCAGAGACCTTGCTCAACAGAAACTAGAAAATTCATCCTGCACTTGGAGCATAAAAGCTGCAGTAGTTGGGAGAGCTCATTTGTTTTAATCAGATGTTAAAAAGAGATCAGTATCTTAGTTTAGGTAATGAACTCATTTTTTAGAGGAACTTTCAGCTAAAGCCTCTGCAAAGGACTGGATTGTGACACTGAACCTGACCACCAAGCAACAATAATAATAACAACAGCACTAGTGTGTTCTAGTTAAAATGATAACTTAATGAGCTTTTAGCTTTTCTGAAGGCTTCCAAGCACATCTTTTCTTCTTCCAGATAGCGTGGTATTACTATTTTTAACAAATTCTTTTCCCAGCCATTCAGTTGCCCCAGTTACCTGAGTTTGATGCAACAGGCTGAAGAAGCTAACAAGTAAACAATAAAGTAATGGTGAATTCATCTGGAATAGGAAAATGGTTTTGTTTGAATTTATATTGTTTAAAATAAAATTGAAATCAAGACCCTGCGTCTATGGGATCTGACAGATTACAGAATGTAGAGTTTTTTCAGTAAGTGGAAACATGAATATAATCTCTTTCCTAACAAGGACTTTTAAAAGATATTGAGGGATAGATTCTGTGGCTTTTATTGCTCAATAACAAAATGTTGGTTGCAGTCTGCTCTCTCACATGGAACTAGCAAACACTAGTTTTGCAGATCCAGAGACAGCTGTTAGGCAGTGCTCTACATTTACTTTGAAGGAACAGTTCTGGTGAAATAGAGCATAGCAACACAGGAATTGTCACTTTTCATCAGACCAGTAGCTCATCTACATCTGTTCTCCTGTCCCTCATGATTCAGAGGAAGAAATCACATCTAAAAGGAAAGACAATTTTACAATAGGCGATTAATATTGCACCTTTAGCTAAGAAACCTCTGGACAAGTTGTAGAATAAAGGCCTGATTCCACTGAAGACCAGTGTAGAAAGAGCAGTGTTTTCATTTCTTGCCTACCTGATCCAAAAAAAGAAAAATAAAACTAGCAAGCTTTCAAATTAAGAGTTTCTATAGGTATTTTAACAGCTTTATTTGCTTTTTGTATCACTCCTTCAAAAATCTTTCTGTCAGTTTTATAATTCACATTAAAATACATCTTAGAAGCAGGCTATTTGTAACTTTTATGTAGTTACAGTACGACTAAGGGTCAGGGGACTTGAACAATATAATGCTGCACAGCTGTAACAGTATGAAATTTTTTTTCTTCCTTCCTTTGTTCTTGAGAAGCCCTTTTTTATTTTTTTGCTTAGCTGTAACTTTTAATTTTTTGCTTTTCACACTGTTGAGCAAATGGACTAATTACCTATGACTTTCATATTATAATTATTTCATCAAATATGTCATGCCAAAGGGTTAGTTTTAGGCCTCCTTGTCATGACTGCAGATGAATACAAGTCAAGCCAGTAATTTCTCCAAGGGGGTGAGAATGCTGTCTTATTGAAGCTCACAGACTCAATCAAAGCTGGCTTCTCAAAGCTCTGGGAGAGGATTAGTCACAACCAACTTCAATTTGACATGACACCCGAGTGTCACAGCAGCCCTAAGGTGGAGCTGTGAGAGTAGAACAGAAGAAAGATAAATGAATCTTTCTCCTTCCTCCCCTCACCCCTGCCAACTTAACATCCTAAAAGTGCTTGTATTGCCTGAAAGTCAGTGCTGTGCATTTGATATTAAAGGCAAGGATTGTCATTTTAATAATGCATTACCTTTGATAAGAAAGCAGAACATCATTGTCACCAGTGACTGACCTATAATAGGTGGGGACTTGCAAAACACCAAGTTGGTCCATTGTCTTAGTTAGGAGCAGTTCAGTTGCATAAATATCTCCTAGAAGAGTAAGGCTAAGCCATGAATTTCAGGATGTCACACAAAATTCATAACAACTTGTGCTAAGACAGAACAAGGTTTTGACTTGGGTTCAACTCTAAATCTTGGTATGATCTAAAAACATGAGAATAATACATTTATCCTTGCTGCCAATGGGAAACTGTCTGCCTTATGCTTTGGTTTTATATGGAAAAGGCTAAGCAGGAAAGTCACAACTGCCCAGATTTGAGAGAAGGTATTTTCTGATCAGGAAGTTTTCGAGAAGATCAATGCTGCCACAGTAACACAACTGCTGCAAACAGAGGGATTTGGCCATTTGTGACTCTTTTTCCACAGTCAGTGCTCAGTAAGGGGACACTGCGGTTAAAGCGCAGATGCTCCCAGAATCTCTTGTAATTTTGTGTTACCACCAGTGTAATAGAGAGAGTAAAGAATGCACAATGGCTAAGATACTTCCTCTGATGGATTCTGTGGTCAACAATTCTTACAGAACTTGAGGCAAATACTCCTTCAGTGTTTCCACTGATAACATGAAACCTACTTATGCCAGGGATACACTACCTTAAAAATTTCTTAATTAAGGGTAAGATTTCATATTCAAAAGAGTCTCTCACAGCAGACATGCTTAAGTGAAGACTGGAAGGTTTGTTTTAGGAAAGCTAGTATAGTTCACTGCAAAGCTTCCTCCCATGTTTGATTAGATTCAAGAGGAGTGTAATAACTTGGATACAATAATGAATGCTTTTAACATAGCTCACAACCTTAGGTCACAAAAAGGCAGCTGTTACAAATGCCCCAGTATGAACACTGCCCCTAAACCCAAAGTAATCCATATATCTCTTTGTGGCTCAAAACCTCTCTTACATCGTCATCTTTTTGTGATCCTTTGATGGCAAAGCACTGAGAGATGAGAAGATGGCTGCTTGTTACTGGTGCTACTTGGGCTTGGCTGCTTGGTGGGATTTACATTTTCCAGAGTTGCTTCTGAAATTCATTGTCATATCCATTGAATTACAATGATTTCAGGGCTCAAATGAACTAAACGAGGCACTTCTTCAAAGCATAAATGATGCCAAGAAGATCCATCTGGTCCCATGCCACCTGCGAGAGAAGTTTGTGCTACGTTTTGCTATTTGTTCCCGCACAGTGGAATCCACCCACGTCAAGTTTGCCTGGCAGCACATCTCACAGCTGGCAACTGATCTTCTGAAAACATGGGAGCAAAACCACCACCGGCAGTTACAGCAGTGAAGTATAAGTGGAGATGAGGAAATTAACTGGCTTTCTCTGTGTTGCCAAGTTTTATTTTAGGTGCAGGTGGGAAAGTCAAACTATGAAGGAAAAAAATACAAAACCTGTTGTTATATAGCCCAGCTGCAGTAGCAAAATCCTTGCCAGCAAGTTGTGTTGTAACCTTAGTCCTTCCTTCTCTGTGCTGTAGTTGCTGTAGTTTCATGTTGTCTGTTTCCAGATGCACATAGCCAAGGAGACTCGAGCTGTCATTTCTCACCAGTTTGTAGTCAAGAGCATTTGTTCAACCAAGCAGTGGAAATGGAAGGGTTGATGCTCTCTCTGTTGTCCCCATTCACCTTTAGCATTTTTCTTCACAGATGAAACTGAGAGGTGTTTTAGCCAATTAATTTAACATTACTATGAGTGCAGAAAGAATCCAAGTTGGGGAAGTTCAGTAACTTGTTCAGGTTCTAAATATGTTAATATGTTATGTTAATATCTGAATAGGCATGCACAAATGTAGTTGCCAGGATTTGGGGCGCTATCATGTCACGACACACTTGCTGCAGTAATTTTGTAAACGAACAAAGGACTTCAAGACTTCCTTCACTGCACAGCCAGACCGAGGGGAATGAGCACTAGCTGATTACTAATCATTCTTCTGGCAGGTTCTCTACTTTCCCCTAAATGGTTTGCTTTTAAAACAGTCATTTTGTCAAACACCAGCAAATAGGCTATGCTGGCTATTGGTTTCCAGACTGATTATTCATAATGAGGTCCCTGAAAAGCTCCTCCTGAAGAGTTTCGTCAAAAGCCATGTGCTACCTGGTATTCTCTATTTTTAATCAAGTTATTATCAGAAGTGATTACTTGAAAATAGTCTGTAAGATATGTTCCATGAAACTGACTTGTGATTTGTTTTATGGCTACCCTTTTGATTACTTCATTGTGTAATAAATCTTTGACAAAATGTGTTAAGAAATGTGTCAAAAATGTTACTCTTAGTTTCTCAAATTAGCTAACAAATGAGTAAACAGGTGACAATAAAAACAGAAAGTAAGAGAACTAACCCCCAAAATCTGCTGTGATGCCCCCATCAGTGGTTTTCTTCCATTAACAGTGATGAATGGAATATGAAAATACTGGAAAACCTCTTTCAGAGAAAGTCAAATCGTATGCATTTGACACAAACCATTGATATGTCATCTTGTCAAAGGTGGGCACAGCAAAGAGCTAAAATGAAAGTTAGAGGTGAAAGTCAGAACAATATCAAGTCAACAAGTACTTTTGCCATTTTAAAAACATAAATTCCAGACAGTTATTTCTGTGTAAATAAGAACAACATAAATAGCTGCTCCAAGAAAAAGAATATGTAGGATTAATTTCTGCATTTGCATTTCAATCTTCCTTTTACTGCTCATATTATCTTCTAAAGCCTCTTGAGCAACTTGCACAATTATTCAGCTTTCTTCCTCCATCTTTTTCAAGTATACTTCCACGGTTGGGAAGTTGCAAGTAGACCAGGGAACATGGATCAGGACAGTTAATTTGGCACATGGTCTGCTCCTACCTCTGTCTTCCCAGAAGACCTTAACAAATTTTAATATGGACCAGGTAGCTTCTTCTGGTGATTCCTAATCTCTCACTTCTGGGGTGCAAACTGGGAAGGATTACTATTTCCTTAAGGAACTGATTTCCCTGGTAACAGATGACGAAAGGGATGACCAATGACTTTGGTAAAACTCAGAAATATTTGAGCGGATGACTGACACAAGACACTATGGTCAGCTACAGTGTCAGAAATGTTGATAGCATCGTTCTCTGTAGCAGAACCAATATGAAATCTTGCTTTTCTGTGGTAGCACAATGCAATAGATTGGTAGACTGAAGAGACTGAAAAATGCTGGTAGTTGTTCCCTTTTTCTGTTATAATTTTTTTTAAACAACATTATTCAGATCTCATGACCTGGAAAACAGTGTCCATCCATAACACGTATCTTCCACACTGATACAATTTTACAACTTTTACCTTATGAAAACTCTATAGAGTCTTGGAGCCAGAGAAGAATTACACCTTCTCTGTGAGACAGACCAGTATTTTGTATGTGAAATATATAACCAGGTCTGTCCACAAAAAAAAAGAAAGGGAGAGAGATCAGATTTGGCTCAAAGCTATCACAGAGTAAATCCAGGGTAATTCCACTGAAATGAAATGGAGTTTCACCTAAGCTTTGGGCTTAGGTGACTATAATTGAAATTAAAAATCTGACTAATGAGTATTGGAAAAGAAAGGCATAAGGTAAGGCACCACTAAACTGAACCTAAGAAGATTCTGCTGGAAATCTGCTCCATGGAAACCAGAGCAGAGACAAATGATGCCCACCTGTGTGAGGCTCAAACTGCTGTAAAACTGGGATGCAGGCAGGATGCACATCCAAACCCAGGAGAGGTGAAATGTCCCCAACATTAGATTAGACATAGATCCCTTTAGACATTTGTGGGAAAATACTGCCAAAACTGACTTTCAATTAAACATTTTTCAGTATCTGGATATCAGTTTTAGAAGTGGCTGTTGTCCAGATACCAAAACTCCTCTTGGCAAAGAATTTAAGATAAAGGCTAATTTAAAATGTAGACAGAGTAAAAGTTAATTTTTGTTTTCTTTTTTAAAGAAGTGACTTAAGTAAATCTTCTAATAAACAGCAGTGATGAGACCCGTGGAATTACATTTCCCCATGGCTTGCCCAGTACAGAAACCTGAAGTTCACAGTTCTGTTTTTCTGAAATTCTAGGATGATTTGAATATGTAAATAGTGAAGGCCTTCATAGTATTCAGTCCCTCATACCCTCTTTTCCCCATGTGATAATTCCTTTTTAGACTATTAACGTTAGGTCATCTGAAAAGGAAATCTGGGCTATGTAATCAACCCAAGAACAAGCACTGAAAGGAACATTTTGAAAGAAGAACATAACTGCTGTTTCTGTTCTGTAGCTTTGCAATGTATCTGTAAGTGAGAAACACTGTATTTATGAATAGTTCATATGTTAACCTGGATTTATTGTGCCTTGTGTGCAAAAGCTAATACAGTCTGTGCTGATGAATACTGTTCGATATTAAAAATAATTACAAAATCCCAGACCTGTACTTTAGTAGAATATCCACATCTCAAGAAAGACTGCGGGTATTAGAGAAGGAGGGAAAAAACCTGACTTTTCAGTAACCTCAATTTATTTTTTTAAAACTAGCAGAGTACAGTACATTCTTAATGACAGATTATAAATATATTTTATTACTGATGGTGAAATATTGAAAATATATGTATTTATGAAAGTATTGGTAATATATTATACGCTGAACTGCATTATAATTTTTTAATTTCCAATTTGTTCTTGCCTTTATATAACAAGATTCTGCTCATGGCTGTTTTGTTGTTTTGGAAGGTTCCCATATGTGATGAGTAGCACTCACATTGAAGTTGCCTTACAACAGCAGTCTAAACCTTGAGATGTATAAACTTGAATTGCTCAAAGACAACAGCAAATGAGAAATAAAACTGAGAATCCTGAAGACCAGGGTGGTTGGTGTGGACAGGTTAAATAACCATCAATGGATAATATCTACATAGCATATGTAAAGTTTGTATGTTCTAAATTGAAAAATGATCAGAAGTTTAATGCTCTTAACTATAATTTGTCAGCTGTTGACTCCCTTTAAAATCTGTATCCAAAACCTACTGAAGAGACATACAGGTTCTAATTGGCAATATTAATAAATGGAAACAAAACTAAGACTATTGTCTTTTTGTACTTAACTAAGCCTTTCCCATCTCATTCATGCCAGATGCACTGTAAGAGGTCCAACTTCCCCACTCATATCAAGTCAGTGCCCTCATTTTCACCACCAAGGACTTTTTTTCAATGCGTTCTTCAAATTACTTGGCAAATGGGAGTTTGCAAATTTTCCTGCAGGAAGTTTCCTCCTCAGCAACAGGAGTCTGAAAAATACCTGGCCATATCCAGGACCAATGCTGACCCCTCTGCCAAGTTCTGCACAGTCCTGCAGCTGGATCTACCACTGGAGCCAGCTGCCCAGCTTCAGCTTTGGTTTGCAGCTCCGGTGCCATCAGGTAGGACAGGGAAGGGGCCCATGGCATTAGCCCTGCCTAGCTGCAGCCTGTGTCCCCAAGGCTCCTTTGCTCCCTGCCCCTGTGCAACCCCAGGGAAATGGGGCAAGCATGCCTTGGGAAAACTCTGATGACAGCAGAGTCACAAACTATAGAAATGTTAGCCCAGTTGGGTCTGAGATGAAAGCTTGCACACCAGCACAGACAGTTTAATATGCCGTCTGCACTAATGGTATAACAAGCCTGATGTGTAACAAAAACCTGACAGTAACTGCGGGAAAAGTTCCTCATGGGAAATGAAATGTTCACCCACACAGAAGCATTCCTGTTAATACCAGAGGTGTAACTGCAGCTTAGAGTGCTAATTTGCATCGAGATTGGTGTGCTAATTTGAACGTGGGTTGGTGTGATACAGCTGGGGACTCCACCACCACATTCAGTTCATGGGGTACATCCACCATCTTTTGCCCTGTAAAACAGTGTGCCATTCATCTTGTCCTTGTCAGAGCTGTTCTCCCAAAAAGGCCTGTCCAACAGCTGTTGTTTTCAGGAGTGTTAGACGGCATCCCCTTCTGACACTGCCGTGGTGGCCGTGGCAAACGTGGTGGCCCCGCAGCCGGTGCCACGGGGTAGAGATGAAATAGGTGGCCGTGGAGGTCAAGTGCTTGTGTGCATAAGGGCCAGGCACCCATCACTGGCTGCGAAGTCACCGCCAGGGGAGCCCGGGCTTTGTGCTGGGGCCATCGTGGAACTTGCCTCCTGTGGAGCCCGTCCTGCGCACAGGGCCGTGGCCAAGGACAGAGCCCGGGCCGCCACTGGCCTGGCTGCCTGTGAGCTGAGCAAGCGGCATCCAGAGGGGCTTCCGGCGGGGAGGAGAGGAACAAACAGCGGGCAGCTGGGGAATGTTGATGGGAGGCGGCTGCCCTGTCATTTTGGGCTGCCAAACTCCAGTTTGACACAGGAGGAGCCACCGCAATTCTGCTCCTTCAGTCAGCGAACTGAAGGTCAGGACCTCGTCTGCCTCACAGAAACTGCACATCTCCACGTTTCCATTTTCTACTGCTACTGAAAATGGCCTGGATAGGCAATGAGCATGACAGAACCTGTTACATTCTCCAGCCTCTCCCTTCTCGGCTGCTCTGACCTACAGCTGAGGAACCAAGCCTTTATCAGAAAGGTTTTTCCGAAGCGTGTGAGCAGGGCTGGCAAGGCGCAGGAGCCGAGACACCTGCACCAGGGGAGCGCCCGGGGCCGCCGGCTGGGTCTTCGGCGGGGGAACCGGGAGGGAACCGGGAGGGACCCGGGAGGGACCCGGGAAGGGCCCGGGAAGGGGCCGGAAAGGACGGGGGACGGGCGGACCCGCAGAAGGCAGGCGCGCGCCATCCCACGCGCTGCGACCCGCGCGAGGCCGGCCCCACCTCCCAAGGCACGGACCCCGCGCCCATTGGACGGCGCGCGCCTCAGGCGCAGCCAATAAGGAGCGCCCGCCCTGCCGCGCGCCGTCCCTCCCAGCGCCGCGGGTGACGTCGGCGCAGCGAACCCGCCCCTCTCCCGCTCGGCCCGCCCTCCCGCTCTCTGATTGGCTGCGTCTGCAGAGCCCCGTTATCCGATTGGCGGGTGGGGCGGGGCGGGGCCGGGTGCGGCGCGGGCGCGCGCTGTT
>VXBT01000484.1:370120-424218 GCA_013400235.1 Oriolus oriolus
AAAGGGAAGCGGGGGAAGAAAGGAGGGAGGGAAGGAGGGAGCTGCGGGACTCCTCAGGGCTCTGGTCTCCGCTTCCTGGTGCCGTGAGGGGCGACCCGCCCGCCGCCGGGCCGGCCAGGGCTCCTGAGCTGAGGGGCCCTGGCTGCCGGCTGGGTAGGGGAGGCGAGGGCTCAGCCGTGGCCGGGCAGCTTCCCGGCTGGATTCCTGGCCTGAGGGCGGTGAACGGGCGGGTGTGCTCGCGTAGTTGCTGTGGTTCCCTGGCCCGCAGGCAGGCGTGCCCCGTGCTGGGTGTGCTCGCCTGTGAAGGCAGCGGCGCCAGCAGCAGCTCCCGCCCGCTCCGCGCTGAGGCGAGCACGCACCTCTGTGCCAGGGATCCACTGGTGCCAGCGCTTGGATACGGCCCAGCTTCAGGCATGCACACCAAGCACGGTGTCCTCGTCTGGAAACAGTTCTGCCTGAACGTGTGTGCATGTGGCTCTCTTGGAGAGAAGTTGTAAGGCTATGAGGACAATTGATAGGGATTAGAATGAGGGAGGAGAATGTGATGGTAGACGATGCTTAAGACGTACATAAATAACTGAAGGAAGGGTGTCGAGAGGATGGAGCCAGGGTCTTGGTGGTGCCGAGTCAGTGGGCATAAAATGATGCGCAGGAAGTTCCACCTGAATATAAGGAAGAGCTTCTTTCCTGTGAGAGTGGCCACACACTGGAGCAGGTTGCCCAGAGAGGTTGTGGAGTCTCCCTCACCGGAGATATTCAAGAACTGTCTGGACACAGTCCTGTGCCATGTGCTCTGAGATGATCCTGCCTGAGCAGGGAGGTTGGACCAGATGATGCCTTGTGGTCTCTTCCAACCTTCCCCATTCTGGGATTCTGTGAATAATCAAACTAAACAAATTTTGAACTGGTTACCACTGTTCACTTGTTATGACCTCCCTCAGTGCTCTGAAGGTGATCATTGAATCCTTAAGGAAGTGGTGGTGAATTTGAGATTTTGTGTTCTGAATGACAGAAGTATTTCATGGGAGCAAATACCTGCTATTAAACTTGTCCTGAACGTATGCTTTTATGTCGCTTAAGATATTTTTCATTCAACAGTTATAAAAAAAGTTATGTGCACAGTGACAGCTGTTTAGTAGCTGTTTAGAGAAAAGAAGTAAAAGGCTGCAGCCTTTCTCTGTTCACCTGTCACTGAGCTATGGATGGATTAGGATGTGAGTTTGTATAAGATTCTCTAGGTGCGAGTTAGACTTCTCACACTGCAGAAGTTGGCAGTAACTTTTTAGAGAGAAAGCCTTACTTTTTGTGGTTTTGTTTTGTTTGCTTGTTCTAGTTGGATTTGCTTGTAGAGGTGCCAGATTTGCAGGTAAAATGTATTTTGACTTTTCTAAACAGCTCTACAAATTTTGGCTGTAGTAAAAAAAATAGTCAAACCAAAATGATTTATGATTTTGTTGTTTACCATGTGTGTAACCATATAATCATGTGAGCAATAGTCATATTGTGCTCTCTGTGGTCTAATGCTGATGCCAGACTTTTTGCAAATAATTGGAGAGGACACCCCCACATACCCTGGACTCCTTCAGTTCTGTCTCCCCAGCCTTGTATGGACACTGGGCCTGTCCCTTCATCTGCACTCCCACGCAGTCCGCAGCTGATCCAGAGGATTGCAACTTGACTCACATGCTGTTGGAAAGGGTGCAGAATATATGGACGTGATACTTTGCAAAGAAAGAAAATACATTGTGAACGTGAGCAAAGCATTTGAAGTCAAACAAAATACTCCTCCTGAGCCAAATGTCATCTTTCCTATTTCTTAAAAAAAACCCAATGCTAAAGGAGTTTAAATTCTGCTTTCTGAAACTGAGAAACAAGCATTGCTTTAAACACACAAGAGCTTTGTTTCTCTAAAGTGTAAAATGGGGACATTTTAGTGCCTTCTAAATGGAATAAATAGTTTTGAACATTTGCTAGTAATCTGTTACTATTTTCTTAATCTGAAAGTTTGCTACATTCAGGATTATTCATTCAATTTTTATCTCCCCTCAGAGACTCTGTATACAATTTTACTTATTAGCGTAATTGTTTCATTTTTATTACCATCACTGTAATAAATGAAATCATTCTGACAGTGGTGTATCCTCTGTCCTCCACTGCACTGTGCCGTATTCTGTCAAATAAGAGTGAAAGCACTGGTGATTTCATTTAACAAGGCCAAGTTTTGCTTGGCCATCTGTTACCGTTCTTTGCAGTCTACTTACCTCCCCAGGAGACCTCTGGTTAGAAGCAAACTCTTTCTTTTTTTTTTCCCCCCCCCTACTTTTTTCTTCTTTTCTTGCTTTGAACAAGGAAGAGAAGAGAACTTCCATCTAAATGCCTTTGCACCCCAAAGCTGGTTGCTTTTTGAAAACAGTAGAGTGTCCATACTGGCTAAGCAGCTTGCAAGACCTCTTGCTCTGTTTCTCTCAGTTAAAATAATGTAGGTTTTCCCGTGTAAGTGTTTAGGAAAGGGGGGAAGCAGACGGTGCAAACGGTGTGAGATGGCGTTTCGTAACTGCAGGTACTCTCTGTCTGTTGCAGTGTCGGTGATGGAGGCCCCCACCCCCAGCGCGGTGCACCTGAGTGACTGGCAGAAAAGTTACTTTGCTGTCACCTCTGGCACCTGCACACCCAGGCAGAAGGCAGATGGATACCGTGCCAAGATCCTGCGCATTCAGTATGCATGGGCAAACTCCGAGATCTCCCAGGTCTGTGCTGCCAACCTGTTTAAGAAGTACGCAGAGAAATACTCCGCGATTATTGACTCTGGCAACGCAGAGACTGGCTTGAATAACTATGCAGAAAACATTTTGACTTTGGCAAAATGTCAGCAGAGTGACAGTGACAAGTGGCAATCTGCCTTGACAACAGATAATGTACTTGAATTAAAGTGTGTGCGAGAGAGGATGCAGGCTGGCAAATTTTTGCAGAGCTCTCAGATGGCACCAACAGATGCCCGTGTACGAGCTGATAAAGGGGTCAGTGCCTCCGCTGCTCCAGCTCTTCCTAAAGTCGGTGTCTTCGGCAGTACCGGGGAGACTGAGGTCAGTGCTGGCTCAGCAAAATGTGCAAGGCAGGGACCCGATCCTCTCGAGCATCCCTCGTCTTCCAAGTCCCTTCAAAGCAGTGTGCCTCCTGTGACCAAAACTTCAGACACACTTCCTGCCGCTTCAGCCTCCTTAAGCAAACTGGTTCATCCAGGCTTCCAGGCAACTCCACTCTTTGGAAGTAAAGAAGCCACTAATAGTAGTTCTCTGAAAATGTCAGGTAACTATTGTGATGGGGAAAATTTGTCTCTTTTCAACCAGTCAGCTGTGCCTGCCTGGTCTGCAAATTCTGGGAAAAGAAAAGCATTCTATGGTCTGGCTGATGAAGGCAGCACAGCTATTCCTAGCCTTGCTCCATGTCAGGCTTCCCTTTCTACGGAAACTAGTGGTTTTTCAGGGCAAAGAAACAGAAATGAAGAGAGCAGTGCTCCTGGGTTTAAAACTGCAAAGGAACAGCTGTGGGTGGATCAGCAAAAGAAACCTCAAAACCAGCGTGCAGCAGTCTCATCATATGGAGGTGTGAAAAAATCCCTGGGTGCAGGCAGGTCTCGGGGTCCGTTCGGCAAGTTTGTGCCTCCAGTTCCGAAACAAGACGGAAGTGAAAATGGAGGAGCGCAGTGTAAACCTCATGTAGGGGGATCAACAGATCCATCGCTGCCTGTGGATGAACGGCTGAAAAACATAGAACCAAAGATGGTTGAGCTCATCATGCACGAGATCATGGACCACGGGCCTCCGGTCAGCTGGGATGACATTGCTGGAGTTGAGTTTGCCAAAGCTACGATAAAAGAAATAGTGGTGTGGCCCATGCTGAGGCCAGACATCTTCACTGGCCTGCGTGGGCCTCCCAAAGGAATTCTTCTCTTTGGCCCCCCTGGGACTGGCAAGACCCTCATAGGCAAGTGCATTGCATGCCAGTCTGGAGCAACCTTTTTTAGCATCAGTGCCTCCTCTCTGACTTCCAAATGGGTGGGTGAGGGGGAGAAGATGGTCCGTGCGCTGTTCGCTGTGGCGCGGTGTCAGCAGCCGGCAGTGATTTTCATCGATGAGATCGATTCCCTGTTGTCCCAGCGCGGAGAGGGCGAGCACGAGTCATCCAGGAGAATAAAAACTGAATTTCTGGTGCAGTTAGATGGGGCAACAACCTCCTCTGAAGATCGTATCCTAGTGGTTGGAGCAACAAATCGCCCCCAGGAAATCGATGAAGCTGCCCGAAGGAGACTGGTGAAGAGACTGTACATCCCTCTCCCAGAAGCCTCCGCTAGGAAGCAGATTGTCACCCGGCTGATGGCAAAGGAGCACTGCTCTCTAAATGAAGAGGAAATCGAACTCATAGTACAGAAATCCGATGGGTTTTCTGGGGCAGACATGACACAGCTCTGTCGGGAAGCTTCTCTGGGCCCTATCCGCAGTCTGCAGTCCATGGACATTGCGACCATCACACCGGACCAGGTACGGCCCATCTCTTTCCTGGACTTTGAGAGTGCCCTGAGAACGGTGCGGCCCAGTGTGTCCCCCAGGGACCTGGAGCTCTATGAAACCTGGAACCAGACGTTTGGCTGTGGCAGATGAGCTGCATCCCAGCTGTTTCACAGGAGCAGTTGAGGACTTCAGCACTGCCACGTGTTAAACCTGTGGCAATTTAGTGCATCTGCACTTTCTGTTTCTGTCTTGGATTTAAACCTTCTTACATTATGCAGGCAGATGTCCAGGCTCTGGCTGGGGCTTTGCCAGCTGAAAAGACCATGAGGAACTGCTGGTCATGATAGGAGAAACTGCTGAACAGCAGTGGCAGCGAGAGGCTGACAGAATTTACAGATTGCTGGGAAAGATGGATTAATTTCACTGATGTTTAAGGGGAAGGGGATCAAACCTCACGTATAATTGGAGGGAATATTGGGGGGAATCTTGCAAGGTCCACCAAGCTGTATCAGTAAGATTCAAGTAATAGCAGAAATACAAATTTTGGGTAGGGATATGGCAAAACTGGGACAGATGGGGAAGAGTAGTTAGAGGCGCTTTGTTTGGGAGGAGACGGGAACAGAGGGAGGAAAGGGTGGAAGTGGATGTGGACTTGTATGGAAAAATGGAAGGGGGGACAAAAGAGGAAGATCTCTTGAGCATTGCTCTTGTCTGACAGCCTTGTGACTCATCACTGCAGTCTATCCCAGCTTCTCATTAAAAACTTCTTCTGATAATTTTCTGTTTGACCTTGCTTTCTGTGCTGCATCAGCATGTATGGGTGTGTTTTATTGGAAGGTCTGGACACCTGCAGCTGGAGAAGAGGCCATGGGTCAGAGGGGCTTTAGGATCTGGGACCAGCTATGGGGTAGCCAGTGTGGGCAGCCAGGTGCTGTAGGGATCCCTGTGCATGTGCAAACTTCACTGGCAAAACTCATTGCCAAACTAAAGGCTGGACAAGCTGGCAAGGAGGAAAAACGGCATCTGGAAAGAGCCCTGCCAGTGGCAGGATAAGGGGGCTCAGGGTCTGGGCATGGGTATTTGATGAACTTAAATCCCGTGGCAGTGTCTGAAGGCTCTGAGTGAGGTGTCCTTGTGAAACTGGAGAGAGTGGGGGGTGTGTTGCGTGCTGGTGACCCTGGGTCCTGTGAGGCTGGAGCTGAGGCACAGGGTGGGGCTCTGGGTGGGTGTATGAGAGTGCATCTGTGTGTGTGTGTGCTGGGAAAGACACTGCTCCCTCTCTGTCCTTGTCTCTGTGTGTGTGTGGTTTTGCGTCCACTGGTTTGGATTAGGGGCTCAGCCTTGCTCCTGGCTGGACCCCCAAGCAGAAACAGCAGCAGCTGCATCCATCCAATTAAGGTGGAAGATGCCTTACTCCGAGAGTGCTGGGCTCTAGTGGTCAGAAAGGAGAAATCCCATGTCCCAACACCTCCCGGGTTCCACTGCTCCCTAAAAAGTCCTTGTGCAACAATGGTGAAATTCCTGGCTGGCTCATATTTGGCTTTCGTACCCAAGGCATGAAAGAATGCACAGCCTTTTCTTCACATAACCTGTCCTTGCCCATTAGCTGGACACAGCTGCTCCTGAAAGGAAAATGAGTGGAAATCTTTCCTTTGGATTCCTTTGTTGGCGTGGCAGAGCCAGCTGCTGTGCCGTCTGTGCTTCGTTTTCAGTTTCTCTAAAGAACGTTTTCTCATATTGGGGGAAACGCAGAGCTTAAAAGCTGCTCTTCCTCAGATTTCTCTGGAGGAATGCTGTTTACCTAGCATTTCTTAAAGACATTTGGGAACTACATGACCCAGGAGACCATAGCGAGCCTTGAATTCGGAATAATTTGGAAGGCTTTGAATTTCTTAGAGCTCATCCTGATTTAAACAAATGAGTCAGTTTTATTCATAGCTCATGTTTGTAGTAAAGTCTGGTAGGTATTAGAAATTGTTTTGCAGAGATGTAAAGTTCAGGTATGGGAATTTATCTTCATTTTTGAAATAGTGGAAGTAGAATAATTAGATTATTTTGTAAGAATAAATGTGTGATGTGGTCCAGACCAACTGACTTTTGTGCCGCTTGGGTAAAGATTGTGGGATTAAGTCTGCTCTTACAAGTTCAGTTTTGGAGAGCTATAAATATTACTAGGTAAGATTTTTGCTCTCTCCAAACATTTCTTTGAAATCATTGCTCAGGAAAGTGAATGAAACACCAGAGAATTTTAATTGTTCAGTAAAATCTGAGGGTTGCTCAAGGGTTAATAAATGCCTTACATATGATTAAATAATTGCCTTATTTATGCGGGACTTTATGCCAAGAGAGCATTCTGTGGTCATCTGTGTATCTGAATATTCACATTTTGATAGAAATGCTGTACAAGGAAGCACCAGTGAGTGATAAGAGAGCAAAGCTCCTCCTGAGGTGGCAAGGACTGGGACAAAAGTTCTGTGCCTCTGTATTTGTCTCTTGCAAGGGGAAACTTGTCAAAGAGATAAAAGGTAGAACCACAGCACCAGACAAGGCTTTTCTTCCTCCTACTTTTTAGGTTATTCATTACGTGAATTACATGGACACCTTTTATTTTTAGGAAACACATAGAAATAGTGGAAGGGCACATTAGGTAAAGTTTGTTCTGTTTTAGTAACGATGCAGGTGACAAGACCATCTCTTCAGCCATGTAGCATTCTTTGGGCTGTGCAGCAGAGCTCAGGGCTAGCAGGACTGGCAGTGTCAGCCCAAGATGAGTTTCATAACCCTCTGTAACAGTGCCTCCACACAGTGACTCCGCTGCCAGGAACATAATTTTGCAAAATACAGAAAATTGCACAGGAATAGTGCATGATTGTAATTTAAAGGAAATTGTGCAGATAAATCCACTTTAATGGATCTGTTTAGTGTATGCAGAAACCTATGTACTTCATTATTTATTCTTTTTGGCTGGCTGATCTTCGGAAGAAGAATTGCAGGACTCTCCTCTGGTTTTGTGGTTCAGCAACACTGGGTGCACAATCTCTTACCTTCTTTTAAAGGTAAATAATTGCAGTCCTGGAAAAGTGGAGGCTGATTAATAAACGAGGCAATTCAGACTCCCAGTCCATCTTGGATTTGAGTTAGCTAAATTGTCTCAGAGCTGTATGAAGTCCCCGGGGGGATTTTCATTTACAGGAAGCTGTGCCAGCACAAGTAGGGGAGAAAGCTGATGAGGCAGAAATGATCATCCCCTGCCAATGGCGAGTGGATGGAAACCGGGCTGGCCTCTTGTGGGCATCACTGAGATTGTCCTTTTGAAATAAGGCGTTTTCCTTCCGACAGAAATGATGGAACTGCTCGCGAGCCAACGTGACACTAAAGAACAACCCAGCGAACAAACCGGTGTGGGGCTGCAGTGCAGGCCTCTGCTCCGTGGGTCTGCTGGAACCAGCTGTGCCCAGCCCCAGGGAGGGCCCCCTGCAGCCCCCCCTGACTGAAACCTTCACACCTGCGCCCAGCACAAAACAATTCACGTAAACGCAGGGCTTAGGGAAGATGCGGACACAACGACACAACATTCCCCAAGTCCCGATTTCTTAGCCTTGCTTTTTAATATTTTATTACCATTCTTTATCTTACCTGTAGAAAATCAGTCATGTAAAATGCTGTAGCTTTAAGCAGCTGTAGTAGTAATAGGTCTCTAGCACTTTTTTTTGTCCCATTAGGTGAGAAACTTCATAAAATCTTGGGTCATAGCTGTGAAGCCAAGATAGTGTCAATTTTGGGTCTGGAAAGGACTCTAAGTCCTCAAATTCCCACTTCATGTAAGGTGAATTATTTTTTGTGGTGCCTGATGCATGTTTTGCCTGGTTTGTTCTTTAAAAATGTTCAGTACTTATAAAAACCTTGGTCTCTTTTTGGACTTCATTCCCATACCAGTGATATAATCCCACTCAGGACTTGATGTGTTCAGTAGATGCAGCTATGCAAACACAGAGTGCTAAATGTTCAGTGTTAGCCATTAATAAAGTGGCTCTCTTGCCTGGATTCTTCTTTAGCAAGACTGAAGGTTGTTAAAATTCTTCCCCAGTGCCTCGTCTCTGTTACTGTGATACGAATGTTCTGTGCATTATCCTGTTTGTATTGCTCATGTCACGGACACTGGGAAAGGTTTAATCATCCCCTTTGTGGCAGGTACCTGAAACAGCTGAGATCTGTTTTCATCTGGCATTACAATGCCACCTGTACTAAATAAATGTCACGCCTCCACTCTTTTTAATGATGCCCTGTTGGTTAGAGTTCCCATCACTTCCATGTGCTCATATCTCTCCAGTGTTGAGACACCCCAAGTGACAGCGCTCGGCAGTGATAAGGGATGGAACTGGAGCAGAGTAGGACTGACCATGGGTGCAGGGTGGCAGATGGATGAACTTTTCAATGCATTGAATGTATTGTATGTTTGTTTGCAGAACGTTGTTCTGAAGTTGCTGTGCTTTCCCATCTTGCCCAGGTTGGTTTCAACAGCAAAGTTGCACCGTGGAGCCTCCCTCTTCTGTCACTGATGGTCACCAGTGAATCCATTGTCACTGCTGCAGGAAAGACCCAAGTGAAATCTCTGACATGCCTTGTTGCTTGGCTCTTACTGCACTTTGATTATGGCTTTGCAACTAACTGGGCAGAGGTGTTACAGCAGTTTAATAATTTCTGTCTTCAGAAAACATCACACAAGAAAGACTCAGAGCAGGTGTGTCCTGTGTCCATATTCCCATATTGCCAAGGCACATAACCTGTTCCAGAGGAATATTAAGTTGTTTTCTTGTGGCAAAGATGGAGCAGTAAGCAAAAGGCAATATTCCTCTCTTCCAGAAACCGAGGGTCGAGGAAAGGGAATGAAAGCTGCAGGGATGCTGTAAAGACACCAGATCTGCTTTCTGGCTGGGGGAGAGATGATGCAATGCTTCCTCACTGTAGGTCACTCGGCAAAAGGGGAACAACTGCCCTTTCTTCACCCAGGCTAGACTGGAGTCATTAGCTCGGCAGGGAAGGGGGGAACAGAAAAGCGGAACCTTCAGCTGTCCAAGCTCAAGCAGGGACAAGGCTGCTGTGGATGGGATTCGGTTGTAGCATCACAACCACGAGCTCCTGGGTGCAGCTGAGGTGGCCTCTCAGATTCCCAAACAACACCCTAAGCCCAAGAGAGCCGCTCCATTTGAGTTGGGTTGGTTTGTAGTGATCGGGGGTAGGGTGGCATCTTGTGCTCCATCCTGCCTCTGATCTTATCACATCCTCCTTTGGCTACGGCGCGGGCAGCGTAATCAAACACGGCGAGGCTGCTCTGAGGCTTTGCGCCAAAGTCACATGAAAAAAGCTCCCAGGAGCTCAGGCTTTGCCTAAACTGTGCTGATAGAAAATTCCGGTTTCAGATTAGTTTGCCTGGTTTTGGAACAGGCATGCTGCAATCTGGAGTTCTCTCTGGGCTTTGTAAAATGGAAGCCCCTGAGCACCTAAAATTAAGTGTTGGCCAGCCTGCTAATGCATTGCTCTTAAAGACTGTCTGGAATGACTGTGTGTTCACAGGGAAAAAAAAAATGCTGGCTTTTTTATTTTCAGATAGATCACAAAATTCTGGGCAGTGGCTTGTGAAAATTCCTACCCCATTCTTAGAGGTTTTGAGTCCTGTGCTATGGGTTAAATTGTAATAAGAGATTAAATTGCCTAGGCTTCTGCTTTTAAATTTAGAGTGGTTTTTGTGATTTTCTATTACTGCCATTAGTAAAACTGCCTCTTTATAACTTTTTGCCTACAGCCAAAGGCAAGTGTGTCTCTGCCAGCTGGGACAGTTCCACCTAAACCTGTTGCTCAGAATAATTTTGATTAATAAATGTCACCAGTCCCAAATATTCCTCGGTGGTGGTTAAGACCTACAAGTCTGTTTTCTCCTATTCCAAGTGAGTAATTTTATTTTGTGGCTCCTGCAGCTAGTGACTGCTTCTCCTTGCTGGTCTGATGTAACCAGTGAGATTTCTTACAGGAGCTGTTATGAAATGGCTCGTGCTCACATACTTAATTCAATTTTCTGAAGAAGGAGAACTTCCTTGACCTGTAGATTTTTTTTTTTTTTAAACTGAGCATGAAAAGAAAAAAGAAGAGGACTAAATATTGACATAGGGAGCTTGAATTCTCTTGATATATTGTAATTTTTGCATACCAATTATTTGCACTTCAGAATGGATGTAGATCTGGCATAGTGAAGGATGTAGCCAATTACATAGCATTATAGATACTCCTGATTTTTCTTAAGTGATGGAGAATTGTTTTCCAGAGAGGACATGAACTCTGGAATCTGGTGTCTGCAAGCTGTTCTGGTGCCAGCTTCTCCTAATGAAAAAGAGAGAAAATTTGAAAAGAATCTGCAGAGAAAATGGACAAGTGCTGTGGGTGGGGAGGTTGATGACATGTAAAGACACAAATTAACGTATACTTTCAGATTATTTTGCCATTGATGATGTATTTTTCAATACCTGTTGATGGCTTAATGTTATATAAAAACATTTAGTGGTGATGGCACAAAACAAAAAGAAAACTCCCCTTTCAAGAAGGTTACAGAACCTCTGGGCTGGCATAGCTACAACTGGAGAGAAAGAAGACGCTTGTAGTGACAGGTCTGTGATCAGTTCATTATTTTCTGCACATGCCTTGTGATTTTTTTCAGTGATTTTAATGCTAAATTTAAAAGGTTCCACCCTGTTTAATGCTGTGCCTTACTGTCATATGACAGTGAGTCTGAGAGCTGACTGAAAAAAATTAAATGTGATAATTAAAACATTGTGATATCAGAAGTCATTCCAAAACCAGAAGTTTTGCATCAAAGAAACAGAAGACCAAATTTTCAGAAACTTTTGCTGTCATCTGCTGAAAATACACACTAACGCTCTGTCTGTAAATGTCTCAGAAAGGACAAGGCTGAGCACGCTGGGGACTGCTCCATTGGGGTTTCATTCATGAAAACTATTTCTCATGTGCTTTTAAAAATAGTTGTGGTACTGCAACTCCCCAGGTAGTCATAGTAGCACAATTCATGCCTCTAGTCACCTCAGAGAAGGGGGAATTCATGCCAGGGAATGTTACCTTTTGTCTGTAGAACAATCCCATGGAAAAAAAAAAATCCATGTTTTAGGAGTCTTTATTGCCCTTAGAGCAGTGGAAAAGTGGTGCTGCCTTATTAATATCACTGCAGAGGAATGTGGTTATTGTCTGTGGGTGAATCCCAGTATCCTGGACACACATGCCTGCGGGTGCAGGTGCCAGTGGCGCTGCTGCTCCTCATCTTCCTCAGGCTGGGGGTGTCTCACTCAGCGCTGTCAGCAGCAGAAATTGTGCGATAGGATGTGGGAGCCAGATGAACTCAGACACTTTAGCTCTGCCTCCATTTAGGACAGGCTTAGCAAGCCTGAAGGATGCCTTGCTCAGTCTATCCTATATAAACCTTAGAAGTTTATGGAGAAATAGTTACCCGCACAAATCCTCTTCGTTTCCAGCAACAGCAATCTTTTCCAGGGAGAGGAACGCCGCGGTAGTGTTTTTTTGTAGCCCGCCACCAGATGGAGTTCTTTTCCTAAAGAAGTCCGTCCAATTTCTTAAGGAAAGCCCAGGGGTAGTCGGTGTTGTTTCCTTGTTTCGACGATTAAAAGCATCCACTGTTAATGACTTGTTACGGGGCTTTTATTAATTATTGTATTTATTGTTTTTTTCGTCGGGTGAGCTTCGATTTTTAAGATTTTTTTTGAGGCAGCTGCAAAAACCACGCAGACATTTCTGGAACTTCCTATTTAACCGAGGTGGGATTGTAAAAGATTAATTTTACTTCGTGTCTCAGGTCAGCTGGGGCTGGAAAAAGAAATGAAAATCCGGGTACAGTGCATTTGTATTTAAACTGATCCTTGATCTTGGGAATTATAATAACAGAGCAAGTGAGCAGATACGGGCAGTCTCCCAGGCTGAAGATCCTGAAAATGCTTTGAAATGTAGACACACAACAGGTAACAGGAACTGAGTCCCATTAATTCAAAACTCTCAATGCATTTGAGTTTTGGTTGATAGTAAATGGCATTTGTTGCTCTCCTGGGATTGCGTCGGAAGTAAAAATCATTGTGCTCTTGCAGTAGGGCCAAACACCAGCACCACCCGAACCCAGCAGTGCAGGACCCCCTCCTGATGCCCCCGACAGAATTCCTTTGTGCTGGATGAGGAGTTAACTTTCCGGGTGATCCCTGTGCCAGTGTGCCCCTGAGCTGTCTGGGCAGCGTGCCCAGAGTGCCTGGTGGTGTGGAGCTTTCGTGGCTGGAGAAACCACTGCTTTCTCTGGAGAAATAATTCTCCGGAGCCGCTGAAGGCTTCAGCCCCTTGAGCGCGTCTCCAGGGAAGATCGCTGATGCCACCTGATCGAGCACATTAAACCCCCGTCTATATTCAGATATAGGTGGCCAATATTGCTCTATCTTCCCGAGTCCTGCAGTTTCTCACTTCCCTGCTTTGTGGGTCAGATGCTCTGAAGCCAATTTACATCAATTCCTGGCACTGTTTTTAAAGGAAGCAAGGGGGAACAGCGTGAAGTCTCACTTTCTGCCAACAACAGGAAGCGCACGCTCTTTGTCAGGCAGCTTGTTTCAGCCATCCCTTTTGTTGAACCAACAAATTTCTGGACTACAGATTTGGTCTTCCACACAGCACCCGCTCAGCAAATCCTTGGAAAGGCAGCGTCACTGAGGGGCAGCATGGATGGTCGGGGGAAAGCCCAGCGCTGCTGCAATTCCCTTTTTCGAAGGGAGTGTTTCTTTAAAGAGCAATCGCCTGAGGGAAGGGAGAGGAAATGGCGATAACATCTCTCTCTGGTTCTGTCCCCCGGCTCGGAACGTGCTGCTGCTGCTGAAATCCTGCTGAGGGTGGCGGCTGCAGGGGTCTCCTGGTGGCCTCTGGAGCAGCGCCGTGTGACACTCCTGCCCAGTGAGACAAGGTGCAGCGGGGCGCTCTTGGGTCCTGTACTTAATTCCTGTGCCCAAAGCAGGCCAAGGTACTCTGTGGGGTCCAGAAATTTGTCGCGTAGTTTTCTGAGATGATCATCATAGATCAACCCAAAATCCCTATTTCTTTTCTTTCTCCTGATACATAGTTAAAATCAAAACTGATATAAGGCTACCATAAAAAAATATAAATCCCTTCGCTGTAATATCCATCTTTGGGGTAGCTCTTTCCAGGCCCACTTTTTATGTGCTGATTGCACGTGACAATTGTATATATATATTTTTTTTCCCTTATCACTGCTGCAAAACTTTTTAGAAAGCTCACTGCAGAAGCCAGAGTTTCTTACACCTACCTTCATCCCTCCCAGTGTTTTCCTGGTGCAGAGGCAGGCTTAGTCTAAAGAAGCCAAAAAGTGCAATTTCCTGAAGAAATTATTTTTTGTATTTAAAGCCCCCCGAAATATTTCTTTTTTATATATCGTGTAAACTTCTTTTCCCCTCTCTGCTGCCACCAAACCCCCTGGCGTTTGTTTCCTTTAGGTATTTCCTTTCTAACCCCATGCCAGCAAACTTGCCAGGGCGCGCTCTGGGGCTGAGCGCATCCCCCGTGAGGCAAGGGGGTGTCTGGAGGTGCCGGGGGGGGGGATTGGAGGCAGATGAGTGTCCCTGAGGGGTTCTGTGCTGGCCAGACCAGGGCTGGGGTGCTGCCTGCTTCCCTCCCGGGCCCTCCCCTGCCCCTCCCGCAGCGCGGATGCTCCAGGAGCTGGTGAGCATTCCCAGGCTGAATGTGCCGGGCGTGTGTGTCCCGGGAAGGGCTGATGTGCTCTCCGGAGACAGCGGCAGGAGGGGGAGCTTAGGGAACCCGACCCTGCTA
This sequence comes from Oriolus oriolus, assembly GCA_013400235.1. NCBI lineage: Eukaryota > Metazoa > Chordata > Aves > Passeriformes > Corvidae > Oriolus > Oriolus oriolus. The sequence continues at coordinate 384,520 of VXBT01000484.1, forward strand.
CCCACCCGCGACAAAACATTTATTCTGCTTGTCTGGGGAAAACTCCAAGGGTTACCCCAGAAAACACTGAGGAAGATGGGCCGTGTAACTTCCCGTGCTGTCACGGCGTGAAACAGCACGGGGACTCGGCCCTGTGGCCCTGGTGCCTTTTGGAGGGGCTCTGCTGGGAGGCGCTGAGTGGCTCCAGCCTCCCCCTCCTGCCCCTGCTCTGGAGGCTTTAACTCGCTCAGCACTAATGCAGTCTTAGCGCTAATGCACTGAGATCCTGGTACGATATTCATGAGATAAAATTATGGAAGCAGCAAGAGACTTTGTAACAAAAGTACACAGCAGAGTAAGATGTGGAAATGATGGGGTTTGAGTCGAATATTTCTCTGATTGCAAAGGAAATTAGGCAAGCAGTTTATACAGGAGAAGCAGAACCAAAAGGAAAGCTCTTCGCTTTCCCCCTCGGCACACACTGTTTCTCCAGAGAAGCTGTGGTGATCCTGCAAAGTTTGACAAGGAGGGTGTAACAAGTTCTTCCCTATTTTCTGGAAATCCCACCCTCTTCCCACAGCTTATCTGAAGTTTCTATTTTGCACGTTCCTATTTGTGCAAAGTTTGAGCTAGCCTCATCTTTTCGGTTGCAAACGAGCCTCTAACTAAAGCCCTCATAGGCTGATTTTTTGGGTGGTTTTTTTGTTTGTTTGGTTGGGTTTTTGTTTATTTTTTGTTTGGTTGGTTTTTTGTTTTTGGGGTTTTTTTTAGTTTCTTCCCTGACATTGCTGGGAGGAGGGAAAATAGGGTAATTTTGTGTTGTGTTTTTGAAGGCTCAGAAAAGCACCCCAACTTGTTAAATCGGTTGGTCACCATAAAAGAGAGATTTAAGCAGAACAATACCTACCCATAGAAAAACGGAGAGAGGGCCCACAGGGCTGTGCACCAGACAGAGAGCCCTGTCCCAGTATTGCTTTCCTTTTTATCTGTGCATCATTTAAAGACACTGGTAAGGCAAAAGCTGTCTAACTTCAACAACTAGTCTTGGAACAGATTATGTATCTTGGTATGTTTGGTCAAAATATTCTGTAAATGTAGGCAACTTCAGATGCTTTCATTAACAAAGAAGTGGAAGGAAAACTGGCAGCTCTTGGTTAAAAATGTATAAATGATTGAATATTTTGAATTAGACACACATGTAGTATACACACATATAGCACATGTGCACAATCACACACACACTTTGTTGTTACGTAAACCTGACTTCTTAGTCCGGTGGCCTTTTCTCAGTTCTTAGCTGTTCGTGCAAGGGTCTGCAAGAGGGGGATTCCTGAGTTTACTGTCCACCAAAGAGGAAGCCTAATCTGTGGCTGGAGAATAAACAAGTGTTAGAAGACCTGGCTCCCAATCCTGATTTTGTCAAAAACCTATTGCACAAGCTTGCATAAGGAATTTGGGCAGGGGGGGTTGTGCTTCAATTTCCCTTTCAGGGAGGGGAAGGATGTAGTTGTTTCACAGTAGTGCTGCTGTTTACAACCTTTCAGAAAATGTATCTTGAATTTTGGAAACTATAGAATAAGTTTAAAGATAACTGGAAGAAATTGTGTCACCTTTTGGTTCCAAGTAATTTCCACTTGTTGTAATCTTACACACACACACACTCATCCTGAATTCAACAGAGCTACACACCTGCTGTATTTGAAACAAAAATGGATATTCTCCAGAGCTCTGTGTCTCCAGAGAACCGGATAGTAAGAAAAGGAAACTAAAAAAAAAAATTAATGATAGCATCAAAGGAATTGTTGAAAAGGGCTTATGCTACACAATTCTCTGCTTTATCAGGTACTGAAGATGAAAAGGAGGTGTGAATGTATAGTGGGAGCACCTGTGCTGGCTGCCTGGATTTGGCAGGGGTGGGGTTAGGGAGTCATCACTAAGATCCAAATAGAAGAATAGTTTCAGTTCAGAAACTGGTTTCAGGTTTAAGGATAACCACGAGAAAAGGACAACTCTCCCACAGTGTAATAGGCACTATAATAGGCATGCAGATATTAAGAAAGGTGGAATATTTTTTATTTCCCTGAAATGCACTGGGTTTGGCTTTTCTTAATTCTGTGGTAATAACCCTTAGGTTAGAGAGTGATTTCTTCACTGCTGAACTCGATGTGTTAATTTTTCCACCCAATCTTCTACCACCCTTCATTTCCCCTCTGGTCTGCCTATCACTTCTGCTACATTTGCTCCTACCTTCAATGACCAATGGTTAAGCTATCAAGAAGTAGTTAATGAAACTCAGGCAAATGCCTGTAGTCTCCTTCTCCTGGCCTGGGCTTTGGAATTCTGTTAAAAAGGCTTAATTTTAGATGACTTGTTCTATTAACACATGCATTCCAATGTTTTCCTAAAACCACTTGAGCTCCTCTTCCTCTACTCTTTGGGCTGATCAGGACCCCGCCTTTGTTAAAAGGTCAGTTAAATGTGATGGAGTTGTGACTCAGGGAGAAGCAGCTGTGGGGTCTGTTGGTGCTGGGTGTTTCTCAGGAGCCCGAGTATTCTCACTTACTCAGCTTTACCCCGGTTCCTGCAGAAGAAATTCTCTTGTCAGGTACTACCATAATATCAGAATATAATTACAATACACCTTATAAGCCTGGTTGGTGCCCCAGCCTCGTTTACAGAGACGTGGTGAGACAGATGTTTCCAAAGCAGAAGTAACCATTCTAATTTGTACCAATACTTAATGAGTCCAAAAACCCCCTATGTGCATGTGAGTGCTCAGCACAATTCCCATGTGCATTTGCTAGACTATGCAAATAAAACACTATCTATATTATTAGCCAGGAACCAAGTGACTGGATGCAAAGCAAAAAGAAAGAGTTTTTGAATGTTTCAGAGCTGGACTTGGGGAGGTAGATCTCTTACGTGCTGTGCTAAAAAAAATAGTGAAATTCGTGTTACAGGGCTTTGGTTAGTGCCCACAAATATGTTTTGGCAAGTATTTACACCCTTTTCTTTTTCTTCAACATGATGGAGAGTGAGTCTGTATTCTCTCCCATGGCTACACTGAGGAATCTCTGTAAGGTGATAAAGATATATTTTGTACGCTGCAACTATCAGTGAAATAAACCTGCAGTGTTTGAATCCAGATTAGAACAACTCTCAAGGTTAGGAGCTCTGTGGATCTCTCTTCTGATTAATGACATATTAAAGCTGTAGTTTATTTAATCCCTGTCAATGCAACAGGGACACTATAAAGTAAAAGCTGTAGTCAAATTGACATTACTGTCTCTCTCCTTTGAAACAAAATAGGGAGGAATAGAAAAAGAGAAACCCTTCTTTTACTTGTAGGACACATCCCATCTGTGTTTTAAACTTCCCCCTCAATACTTGTGGTATTTTCCCAGTTTTTTTGGTAAAGTGCATGCAGGGCTGGCAGGTGCAAAGGCCCTGAAAGGCTGGTGAGGCTTTGCAGTCAGGAGCTCCCATCCCTGCTCCCCCAGGCAGATGATGTCTCCCCAGAAAGTGATGCCAGGCTCCTCTGGGGCCCTTGGCTCTGTTCTTAGTGGTAAGGAGCTTACAGGGGATGTTAGCCCAGGCTCATGGCATTCCTGTATCCGGGCTCTGTGAGTTTTGGTGAATGCAAATGGAGGAGATGAGCTCAAGCTCAGTTCTGCTGCTTGTTCAAAAGTTTATGGACTTTAAATTGAAAAATCAGAGCGTGCTGAAATTGGTCACTAAAATGTCAACTGGCTGAACAGAGATCAGGGTTTAGCCCTGAAAGCTTCGGTGGAGACCTGAGAGCTCCCATCACAGGTTTCCCTAGAAGAGGGCTGAGAGCAACCCCAGGCAAGCAGTCAGGTCACATTTAAAATTTAATCTGGTTGAACCTTGAGTGGGAAACAAGAAGTGAAAACTGTCAACTGTGCCCAGATCCATTCAGATCACTTCTAGGGACAGTTTTGATACCAAATTATCCTTGTTATGCAAAGTTCCTCACCAACCGGCTGGTTCCCAGTTATGCATGGGGAGAAGCGGTGGCCACATCTGCTTCCCGTTTTGCCGTTTCGGAGACGAGCCATCTGTTTGGCCTCATCCCGAACAGCCTGCCTGGGGCTGATTAACTTCCTCACCCCTCCAGCCCCAGGCTCACTGTCTGCTGCAAGGTGTAGATTTTTTTTCAACTTTTTTTTTTTTTTCTCTTTTCTTCTCTAACTGCTCATAAACCAGAACCTTCACTTCTCTCCCGAGGGACAGGAAGGCGTTGGTTTGTGTGATTTGCAGCCGCCGCCAGCGGCAGGAACAGCAGCAGCTGCCCTCTATCATTCACATGTTTCATATGTGTGGTCAGGACAGATAAAACCAGGAATTGTTCCATGTCCTGGGATGGCTTTAAAGCAGTGAGACCTTTCTCTATATAAAAAAAAAAATAATTGCAATGTTAAATGCAGCAGAAATCTCACTGCAGTTAACAGGGATCTGTTCGTTTGGCAAGAGCGGGGTTTGAGTCATGCTCGTGCAGCCTTGTTTTGTTTAAATGTGATTAACTCCTGCCGTGTGAAGCCTGGCTTCGGATTTCTCACTTCCATCTATCCCATTTTCAGTGAAACTTTGCAGATTTTTGTCCTTCCTGTTTTCTGCATGCCCATCTTCTGGCCATTACATCAGGATTTCAGAAACGTTGCACATCTGCTGCTGCCAGTGACTTCAGTTCAGCAGCCCTGAAAAGCCAAAATCTGTGTGGCCAAAATAAAGAAGCATCATATATTAAAATTTAGAAATTGGGATGATGGATGTCCTGTTAAGATTAAGACTTCTGTTTCTTTCCACAGGCCAGGTCTCAGAATTTTTGTCTTTCATGATGCATTCTGACTAGAATTTGTTCTCATGTACCATTTTCCTTCCAGACAAGAAGCTTTCTGTGTTTCATGCTGGTGGACACAGCCTGGCTGGCCCACAGCAGGGAAGGATGCCCTGGAGATCTGACCCACAAGACAGGCATGAACAGTTTGTTCACAAATCAAATATTTTGATTTTCCAGTTGCCACATTTTCAGTTTTCAAATTGTCGGTGCTGCTGCTGAAACGTGAAGCTTTCAGTGAAAACTTTTCCTTTATTTTTGACCATCTCACAAGCTGACAAAAGCAGTGCAATATCCTCAGTGTACTGGCAAAGTCAGGAGCATTTCTAACTCGTTTTCCCCAAGTAAGATGTTGAGTTATTCTCACACACACACACACACACACACACACACACATACCAAAAAACCAGGAAATCGTTACATTATCAGATCCACACGCTCCAGGTCTGGCTCTGAGTTCTCATTTTGGTATCTCTAAAATAATCACATGTCTTTTAGCGTATTTCTTCATTTCAAAAACATTGTTTGTTGAGCACAGGTTAATGCTGGTTTTGTGTTTTGATGCTTATGTATGGATTGGAAAGCCAGTCTGGGCACTCGAGGCTGAAAAAACTCACCCCTGGTAGTCATGGGTTTTGTCTGTATAACAATTTATATCTTGGCACCTGACACAGTTTCTGATGTAATTTAGTCAAGCTATTGGAGTAGGAAAAAATAAAAATATGATGATTTGAAGGAAGTCTTTGAAACGTATCAGGTAAGATACCCAGGATAGATTTTTAGGTACACAAACTTGCATTTAAATCTGTGGATGTCTCTAACTCAGGGATTTAATAACACTGATTGAGAAGATTACATTTGGTTTATTTTTGTGTTTATTATTATTAAACAGATGATATTTGTTTTGGAGAAAAATCACCAGCTGAATCAGAAATTTGTAGTTTGTTTCATTTACTGTGAATCAGCTATGATGGGGAACAAAGAAATTAGGATGTTAGTTCCTTCTTATATGATGTAGTCATAGTTTATGATGAAACTATACCACAAAAACTTAAGGAACTTAAGGAAAATTTAGATTTTGGGAACCTGTAAAACAAGTAATTGCAATACCATTAGGGTTTGTTCTGGGGTTGGTGTTTTGTTTTTTTTTAAATCTCATTTTGTTCATAATAATACAGTTTAACTAATGGAAATATTTCTGAAACTTTATAAACGGTGCCTTTTCTGAACAAAACACTGATTCTTGTTTGCATTAAATATGTGATGTGAAATTTACTGTGCTGGAATCTGAAGGAAACAGGGACACCCGCAGAGAAATCACCTTTGTTATAGCAAATAGTAGAAATAATTTCTCAGTGTTTTATTTTGAATTACCATGACTCTACATGCAGAAGTAATTGTGTTCTGTAATGACTCCATCTGGCTGGTGGGAGGAGAGGGCTGGAGGGGAAGCACTTCTCCAAGTCGGCTGCTTGCAGGACCAGGGTGATTTGGCTGGGCAGGGACACTCTGGATAGCAGGTGGCCAGTTCAGGACCTGCTCTCCACTGGAGCTGGCTGAGCAAGGCTGCCTCATGTGAGTGCAGGGTGGTGACACCGCCTGGCTTTTTTTGGCTACGGAGGCTGGATTGTGAGGGCAGCACGGATGGACTCACCACGGTGCAGGGCCAACATGGATGGACTCTCCGTGGTGTGGGGACAGCATGGCTGGACTCCCCATGGGGCTCTGTCTACCTGCACCTCACCTTGCTCTGTGTCCCCTCCCCCACAGCCACCCCCCACAGACACAGAGCCTCCAGCTGTGCCCAACGACTCCTGCACCCGCCAGGAGCGTGACAAAAATATTCTGGGCCTTGGGGTTTTTACCTTGTTCTCTTGTCTCAAAAGATACACCTCCGTTTGCAGACATAATTTAATAACATTTCCAATTTTTATGAAATTGCTTCTTTTTAAATACATATTCTCAAAGAAAAATGAAGTTACAATATAAAACCACAGCAAAAAAAAAAGGTGTAAATACAACTTTTTCTATTAGAAAAGGCAGTGCCTGGGGAAGGAATGGGAAGCAGTTGTTTTTTACTTTTTTAAAACAGATATAAACTTAAAACCACTCACATATTTACTCCTTTTAAAGGTCAACTAAGCCATATCAGGGTATTGCACCATAGCAAAAAAAGAGAAAAAAGGAGATTACACTAAACTTTTCTGAGGGCACAGTTTGTTTCAATGTACACAGACACAACATCCTATTTTCATGCCATCCTTGCATATGTTCATAAATAAAATTACTGAACCACTTGTTTCTAAACAAATTGAAGATGATTTTGTGCAAAAGAGAGAAAAAACACTGGAAAAAAGCAAACCTAAAAATCCTTTTAGTGAACAGAGAATGCCATTTGCTCCGCCTTAAGACTATGCCCTGACACACCGTGTCTTAATATACTTACTTATACTACTGTACTGTTTATTATACAACATCAACATATTCTGTTATAGTATAAATAAGGAAACTCCAGAGCCAGGAAACAAACCCACTGTGAGTGACAGTGCATCACCATGTCATACGAACCATTTTAGATACATATACACATACAAATGTATATAAAATATTAATGACACACGAAGCCGCAGAGAGGGCCTGTGCACGTCGACAAGAGGAGAGACACAGGGACTCAGACACGTGCGTGTGTGTGCAGAGATGTGGTGAGGGTAGCAAACCTACCCAGGAATCAGGAATCACCTTTCAAAGCTGTGTTTGAGGCACGCTTAAACTCCTCCGGAGCTGTGCTTGTTTACACGGTTCATGAACGTGGCTTCATTTGTGTCGGTTTTTGGTAAAGGCAAAGAAACAAAACCACCTGAGTGAGCCTCTGCCCCCCTCCCCTCTATAGCTGGGGGAGTCTTAAAATGAAGGGTGGAAAAAAATTACAACATGGGGTACATAGTGACCTAAATCTAAGAAGAACAGGAGGGAGGTCTAAAAGCAATAGAAGCAGGATGTTTCTGTACAGCCAGTGTCTGATCTTGCACAGGACTTTGCAGGGAAATTACTTTGTCCCCTTTCATTTGACATCAATCAAAATTGGAGAGGGGTAAGAACAGCTGAATGTATCCCTACCATCTATGAAAAATGTACTCATTACAACTGTATTTTAAAAAAGGTAGAAATTAAAGGAAACTCATCCATGTAAGTTACCCCTTGAAAGTCCTCTTCAGATCATTCCTACACAAAATATTTGGTAATACCTCGTCGCCAGGTACAGCCTGTCTTGAAGCTGAGTATATAGCAGGCATTGATGACGAGAGCATGGCTGGGGCACAAAAGTGGCCGGGGATTCCTTGTGCCCACCCCTCGTGCAGCCTCTTGGGCTGGAAGGTTACAAGCAATAAAGTCTCGGCTGAGTTATAATGTGGGAATACAGGGGATCAATAAAGTCCCTTAAGGCAACCGAGTTCTAATGCGGGAATGGAGGTGATCACCCTTGAGCCTGCAGTTTACACTGCTCAGTTTTGGGGGGTAACGTGTACCAGTAATGTGTTTTCCCTGCTGTGGGTACATGCACCAGTCTGAGGGCATTCACACACAGCATTCCCCTAAGGTGACAAAGGCACTGCACTGTCAGGCTCTCCTGCATGTTCAGTGTGAAAACACCGCCGTGCCCACGGCTCCAGTGAAGCCGGTGCCTTACAGCTGGCACGAACAGCCCAGGCTTGAGGGTGTATAAGCACACATTTGTGATTCATTGTTTCATCAGTGACTTTCCTCAGCTTCAATGTTGTTGCTCCTGAGCTACACCTGCAAAAGTGAAAGCAGAAGGAACTCGGCATGCCTGTAATAGTACGTGCATATAGGAAATGTGTATCAAATATAGCTGCAAATATAGTATCAGGCCACATCAGCCCAGGTACAAGCAGTCTGTGGTCCCATCGAATCTGTTTTATAGTAAATATCTGTGCTTGCATGCACTTGTGAATAGAAAATGTGTAAATGTATGACAAGACTGCTAGTCTTCTAGGGTATTTGATTGTGTTTATTGCAAAATATCCATTCCTTATGCAGAGTGGAAGTATTTATACATTAAGTTAATAAGATGGGTTATCTTTATGAATGTTGCCCAGGAAGTATTGCAACACCAGTGATAGATTTTTATGCAGCTGCTGCAGAAATTTCATTTTTGCCCAGTCTTAAAGCATGAGGGTGTTCAGGGAGAGAAATGAAATATTTGGAAGAGGAAGCTAAGCAGAAGCTTTAAAAAAGAGGGGTTTTTTATCAGATATGTTTGGGGTTAAAATCTATTTGCCATAGAAGTTTTGATTCTAACTGAAGCTACAGTACGTGCAGCAGAACCCACCATGGAAAAAGCTCTTGGTGGACTTTGCTGCACTCTGCAAAGTGCTGCAGCCTCCGGTCTCCATTCTGCAAAAACCAACATTTTTTATACCTTAAGATTAGTTCCACTGAAGTAAAAGTAACTCAAAGCACTTAGTGAAATGACTGGTCGGATAGGAAGTAAAGGCTCTCCACACCTTTGTGGGCCTTGGTCCCTCATTAAATGGCAAATGCCAGGAAAAAAGAAGACTGCTGCAAATTTTGACTGGCTGGTTTAATTCATCTCAGTGCTTTAAAAATAATCAAGTGCAACACTTATGAGTAGAGCCACAAAATTTACAAGAGGACATCTTCTGTGCAAGCAAAATGGGATTTTTCTTTATATCTAAGAGAGGGACATTTGGATATTTTCCAGACAGTTTAAAAATATGAAAAATGTGCATAAGGAGACTCCCCACACATATATCTATCTACTTTCTCAACTGTACATCATACTTTTCTAAATAACTAAAACTTTAAAAAGAAAGAAAAATTAAATACATTGTAACTTTTATATGCAGAGAAAGGAGGGGTTGCTTAACAAAAAGTGGGGGTTTATTGGATAGGAAGAGAAAATATTTATTCAAAGAAGAGCCAACAATACCCTTTTTCTGTACATTAAATGCAATTCATACTTCACAGAGTATATTACAAGGGTGTTTCTTCTATCTTTTGCATTCCTGCTCGCCTGCCTAGTGACACAAACAAGGCATGTTGTGATGTCAATACCAGTAGCACCCTTGCAGGTGGAAATGTTCTACTTCTTACCACCAAAGCAACTCAGAACCTTGGGGCTGGGTGGGGTCCCATCCCACCCTAGCTGTCCATGAAGTCATCTGAGATGGGTCCCTCCATCTTTAGTTGAGTTCAATCTTCCCAAAAGAGTCAAATTATACCAGAAATCGAAACATGCACATCTGGAAGAAGAGCTCTACTCTCAGGATATTAAGAGAGAAAGCCTGGCCACTGCTGCCTGTTGTGTGCTCGTCGTGTGGGGCATCCTGCGCGTGGTTAAGAGTTCTGGCAAGGGGGGCTTGCAAGAAGCATCAGTTCAGGGAAGGGCTTTCAGCTAAGTAACTACAAAAGCTGCTACTTATATTACTAAAGGTTTTTGGTGATCAAACATTTTCAGTAAAAACCCATTTTAGAAAACTGAGTTGCAATGCATGCTACCAAAATGAAATCCCTTTTCTTGTGGGAGAAGATCGCTGAACTTCTGGTTCTTTTGTGACTTTTACTGTCCAGCTGAGTTTTGCTTTGTTGCTGTCATGGCTCGTGCAGCTCCAGTAACGCAGCTGTTGAGGCTCGATCCGTGCCAGTGTTTTAACCCATGTGGAAACGGTGCTCCCCTCGAGTTATGTGGGAAGAGAATTCGTACCTGTCCTGGCTGTGGTAGCCACACATGTTGCATTCAAAAGGATCGCGGAACCCGTGGCAGCCCATATGGATTGTATACATCACATGATCCAAGAAAAGGACTCGACAGTGTTCACACTTGTAAACTCTTACTTGCTCCCCATTGCTGCTGATCACTTTGAAAGCATCCTGGGAATTGTCAGTACCCGCTCTCAAGACATCGTATTGCCTGTTTTCTTCTTTGATAGAGATGCCATTTCTAGCATGGGCACCTATGTGGTTTGTCAGGTAGATCAAACCACTGCGCTCCTCATTATTGCTCTCTGTATCTGTTGAGTCTTGGCAGCTGTTGCTGGGAGAGACATCTCGTTCAGAGGAGACAGACTTGGCTTTGGAAAGCAGCAGCAAGTTTTCCACTGCGCTGTCCTGAGGGAGGCTGGAGCGAACCTGATTGTCCCCAAGAGGTTTGTGGAGCTGATACATGGGGCTGATGACGGGCACCACCTCAGAGCCACCCGGCGGTGTCTGGACAAGGGGACGCAGGGACTCTGCCCCCAGGTAACTGATGGCGTTGTTGATGGCCTGGTCGATCACGTGCGTCTGCATGAGTTCGTTCTCCTTCTCGTAGTTGATGCTGGCATCGTATGGAAGATCGGGCAAACATTTGTCACCTGCAGTGAAAAAGTGAGGAGTTAAAGGAATTAATTTCTACATAATTAGGGAAATGAACATCATGGATTAATAAAACGGGGAAGAAGAGAGTTGACCAAATCCACCTCTGAAATCCACCTGAGGTATTCACAGTTCTCTAATATAGGTGCTCAGGAAAACAGCGGGTTGGTGGCATTTTTTAGCCTGCAATATAATTTGAAGGCTTTGGAAAAGCAAATGCATGAAAGAAATTCTGGAAATTATTTATATGGGGACTCATGGGAGCTACAGATCAAATGCTTCATCATGTCTTTCTGCTTGCTAACTGGCGTCCCTCACCTGCCTCCTACAGCAAGCAGAGGCACTGCCTTTGTGGCTGGTGAAGCCGGTGTGCCAGTGTAGCCACAGCGAGCACCGCCTGATGCTTCACAGCATGAAGCAAATTATCAATATTTTTACCTGAAGTATTACATTCTTAGATGGGAAACTGTATGGTTTAGTTTTAGACCTTCAGTTTCTTAGAAATAACCCACACCAGCAATGTGGTCATATATATGCCATTTTGGAGAAAAATCAGTAAAAACTTTAGTTTTTGTATTGCCACCATCCCACACACCTAACATAAGCCATGTTAGACACATTACCAGAAGCTACCCATGTTCCTAAATATTTTGCGTCAAAAAGTTGTTGTGTACAGGAGTAAGCAAGAATCATGGAAAAAATTGAAGTGCATTTGTAGTTGGAGCATATTTTGCCTACAAGGTAGAAGGCCCTATCTAGAGCAAGATCACTTGTTACTGGTAACTTTGATTCTGATGGGATGCCAAAAGTAAGGGGTAAATCTATAACTTTTTTTAAAAATCAGACTGCACTAATATATATTTAGCTGGATACCCCAGTATTGAATGTTGAGTTTCACTACAATTATCCCCAAATTGCTGGACAGATAGCAAAACATTGAAGGCAAAAGTTAGGAGTGGAAAAAACTATTTCAATGCACAAATGCTGATTTTATGAACTTGAGCAGTCTTCTCTAACAGTGTAAACCATTAAAGTAATTACCAGGCCCTTAACAAATTCATGCAAAGGTAAAGAGGTAAAAGATTTTCAGAGGTTCCTATGGTCTACCAAAAATATATTGTTGATTGGATGGATTTTCTAGCTCTTCAGATGCTGGGAAACACTAAAAGCCACAAACATCTCTATGAGGTGCTGTCACCATTTCCCGATCAACATGAAATTTACTGGTAGGTCTTGGAAAGTCCTAATCTGTCAAAAGAAATGCTAACAGAAGCATGGAAATTTTACCAGAAGATCTGCACACTAATTTATCAACAATTTCCCACCCAGTATCTACTCAGATTGACCATTCAAAGTCAGTGAAGAGACAAAAAACCTTCCAGCATGGCACTTTTGCAACGATGGAGGCTAAAGTGTAGGAAGTCCTGCGGTCTACATTTCCCACAAGATATGGTTTCATACCAGTTCCATGCTCTGCAAGCAGAGAAAGAAATACCCTGAGCATTGCATAAGTTCCTATAGGGGATGTAGGGTACAGACACCTTCTAGCTGCTATGCTACATAAGGTTCCAGTTCCTCTTGTTTTCTTTCCCAATCGTTCTGCCAATTTGGGGTGCAGTCTTTTTTATTCCAGATTTATCCTTTATAATGCTATAGTTTTCCAGCAGAGTTTCATGCTTAAGATTCAAAATAGGGATTGTAAAAGACTCTTGAATTAAATACAGAAAAACTCTCCTAATATGAATATATACACTTTATTCAAGGAGGAAAAAATGAGGTCAAAATCATTCATATTCCATGGGCACTGCACACCACTGAAAAGTGGGACTGGTCTTCATTATAAACAAAATTTTGGGCATCCAGAAAGCATGATTTTAATATCTGTTTCTTGGGTAGTATTTGCTTTATGTAGCATAACTAGTTGGTAGTTGTGCTGAGAGGATCAAGTGTTCACAAGAAAAATTTGTTTCCAAGCAAAGCATCTGAAACAGATACAAAGTTAGGGTAGGCAGGTACCATTTCTATATCTGGGCAATGCAGTAATACTTGCACTCATTAAAAATAATAGCTCATTTCTGTGGTTATTAGAGCATAAGTAAATTAAACTGCTAATGGTTTGATGCACTTCAAGGTTTGCACTGCTCAGGATTCTGAAGCAGGTACTTAAACAATAAAAATGCACTCAGTGCATGCGGGCACCTTTTCTCTTCGTATTTTTTAATCCCTCTCTCTGCTGCCTATTCTTTTAAACATTATGACCACATGTCAACCTTTCATGCAGTTCTCACTGTCTGGTTTGGATGGCCCAGTTCTTTCGGGTTTGGGAACTGTTCCAGTTTGGAATACAGAGAGAATTTTACAGGTAACTGGCTGAATTTGGTGAACAATCTCATTTTTGAAAGGTAATTAATTTATTCTTGAGAAAAACTAGTGAAGCAGAAGACGCTCCTTCCCTTATGTGAAGGATGCCATTTGCTCCTTCTCCCTGGAATTCAGCATGGGGATTGGGACAACATGATAATCTACAGGAGCAATAAACATGTTTTAGTACTCAAAAGCTCTCCTCACTGGCCAGCCCAACCTCGCGTTAATCAGGAATTTGCCTACTGTATGAAGCAGCAACTGAGGATTGGAAAGGAAAGGATTTGGGATCGTTTTCTTGTTAGAAAAGCTTTTCCTTTTGAAGGTTAGCAAACTTCCATAAATATCTGTTGTCAATAAGTTGTCTTCCTACACTGCACCCTGAAAAACTGACAGGAAACTCTGCCCTCCTAAAGCTCATAGTTAAACTGGCTGTCTTTACTGTTTCTCAGGGTGAACGGAGAAAAAGAGAACGAAATAGCCAGGCCACACCCAAGGATACATTGCATATAGGATACTTGCTAGTACTTATTAAAATTTTAGCACTTCCGGTCTTCCTGGAACTTTCATAGAATTAGTATCTTGCCTAATGCAAATAGTTACTAGAGTGTCTAAATTAGCCTGGTTGGCCTTACATATAGTTGATTCATTTCAATATAGTTGATATATTTTTGGTAACAATCTCTACTACAACTTTTGCCCTTTTATAAGCATAAGCATTTCTTATCCTTGACAACCTCCTAGAATTGTTGCCTTTGGACTTGAAAAAGCTTTGGAATTTAATTTAAAACCTTTTGTTGCACCTCCTGATGTAGCTGAAACTCCCCTTTCCTCATCTAGGAAATACTAATTTTCCTTTCACCTTTGTGTCCTTGTTGAAGAAAGTATACTTGTATTTTCTGTCCCATAAACTGGTCTTTTTATTTGCCTTGACTTTTGACTGAAGACCTTCTTAATGTGTATTTGGTTTCAAAGACTTTAGTTTTATCTGATTTTCTCCTATAGAATAATATTTTTTAAAAACGTACAGAGAATTAAAAAAGAACTTAACAAGATACGAGTATATGCTGTCCTCTGATCTCCCATGTTTTTATTTATTGAAGACTAACCCTACATAGCTGACAAAATACTGTCTGTGGGTCTCACAAAACTAGTGTAATCCCTACTTAGCACAGGCCTACTAAACAGAACAATATGCGTAGCCTTCATTTTTATAGGCTTAATGTCAAATTTTTCATTGTTAATACAAGAACTGCTAGGTACAAATGGGCATGAAGTTTTTGCATTGTTCATAGAATGCACTCAAAGATCCTTTCATTTAGGTACTGTTCTCAGACATATCAGTTTGGACTGTAAAAATAAACAGATTTTATCAAAGGGTGAAGAATATTACCCAGTCTATGTTTAACTATTCACAGATGCTTTCAGAAACACCAATAAGCCCAGATCTGAATGTCATTCAAGAATTCAATAAAATAACTCTGAAAGTGTGGTCAAATGCTATCCCAATAGGAAACTTCTATTTCTATCTTCAGGTTCTTAAGGCAACTTCAAGAACCTGTTCAGATTTTGTAATGATCTAGTCCATAAGCTTTTTAAAAGGCAGGAAAAAGAATTGATCTCCAGATGTGGAAAATCAAACATGCAGAAATTTATGCTGGAGATGTTTAGTTATTTTTTTCCCCCCAACACATCTCTGTATCTGCTTCTATAGAGATACATATTGTTAATTTAGCAAAACAAGTAAAATTATAAAGCAGAAGTAAAAATGCTGTGATTTTTAAGGGGGCTTTGTTTTACTTTATTTTTAGGAGACAGCAAACGTTTAACTCTTACCAACAAATTTCTGAGGCATAGAGCTCTTACGTTTGGCGACGTTACTTGCTAGTCTATCCAGCACGAGGGCTCTTTCTGACCCTATCTTGCACAGGTCTTCAGCCATTTCACTCTGGTTACTTTCGTCTTTTATGACTGAAATCAAATGACATCAGAAGGGTTAGGCAGGTTCCATTTTAATGGAACTGTTTTCTTAGGTTATTGTTTGTCAGTCAATGTCTTTTAGCTCCCAAGCAGCTGGATGAAGGAGCTCAGCATGAGACACAGGACGATTCTGATTCTTGGAACAAATTCCCTCAGGCTGATTAATCTACATACATGCTCATGTTTTCCCCATTTAGGACACAAAAATGAGATAGCAACTGCAAGGTTTCTGCCTGTATGTCATATAATCACTCCACCCTTGCTCTACAGCCACTCTGCATTTCTGTGAATAAAGGAGGTCCTAACTTTATCCTGGACACAAAGCAGCTCATCTTTCCACTCTCCCACTGAAAGCCCCCCAGTGTCCCTCTGCACCTCTCCCAGTGAAACCCCCTGTATGATAATTGCTTCCTCAGCAGGAAAAATGGATAAACTTCTCAACTCCAGCAGTGGAAGATGTATTTGCAAACTACACCAAACCTTGTCTCCAGCCCCTTTCACCCCCTAGCAAATATTTCAATACTTCCGTGATGATATTTTAGACTTTAAATAACAATTTTAATTGATAAGATCACACCTTCAGTGGAGCACTGATTTCCAATACTCAAACCTGTTTCCCAACCTCTTGCTGCTGCTGAGACTCTGTAGAATTAGAAGCTTAACTGTGAGGCTCTAGGAAAAGGAGACTATTTCACTTTCAGTATATTTTACTTCAGTACTTTCCTGCAGAAACAAAAGGGAGGTATGAAAATGCACCGCCAAAACAATGACTATGAAAAAGGTATGGAAAGATGTTTCTGACTTCCAGGCTCTAAGAGGAAGGTGAGTGCACCGGGATCACAGCACAACTGCTTTGCTGGTGGGGTTTTTTGTTTGTTGGTGGGGTTTTTTTGGTTTGCTTGTCAAGGTAGAAAAAGAGGTTAGTTTTACTTTTATCTGCTACTAAGACACGGACATTTTTCCTGAACTTTTGAATTGCTACTAAAGGAAGATGCAAAAGATGGTTTTTATACTTTGATTCTTTGAGCCCCACTCTGCTACATTTTGCCTTCTGTGCCTGCTGAGAATTTGTTTTATCACCAGTTTTACTGGTTCACAGCACCCATTACTCTGGTACCTGGGTGTTTCTCAATAGCTGAGAACACATCATTGTGATCCAGTGTTATTCTGACAATATACCACAGCCATAAAAGGATGATTGTGAAAATTTTGTTGTTTCTGAAATATATGATGTCAGGTCTGATGGATACCTGTGAGGAGCAGGTGAAGTGTCCTATTCAACAGCACCCTGCAATAGCAAACTGAGGAGTACACAAATGGTTTTTGAGTCCCTGCTGCAGCAGCACATACTGCAGTGACAGTGATAGTGACAACGAAAATGCCAATGCCATTACAGGGAGTTTCATGGAATTATGTTCCAGCCCCATAAGACACTAAAGATTGTGTCCAAGACCGTTCCAAGAAATGAGAAGAATTTGGTCATGAAGGTGCAGAAGAGCAAAGGGTGTTGATGGTACACAGCCACCATTGAACAAGCACACATCAGCATCTTGTGCTGGCTGAGGCTTCCAGGTACACCTCAGGAAGAGAGTTACAGAGAATGTTTTACAGCAGACATTCAACAGGGAAACAAAGACTGCATTTTTAGTTAAAAGTCTAAATGATCAAGAAATATCTGCTTAGGATATAATAACATTCTTTTTCTAATTGGTTCAAGAGAGGGTGAGTCATGTATTCAACAGCCAAACGTTCAAATTTCTAAAACTGTTACTGAAAAAAAGGGCAAATTGAATTGTGTAGTAATACCCAGCACTTGCAACTGAAACCCTCTGAAATTTTCTACCAAACGGATAACTATTTCTTTGTGTTTTGGTGTCTGTGAACTGAAAAAAAAAATCATTTTATCTTTTCAGTCAAAAATTCCCAGTGACTGAACAACTGTAATTGACCCTTTTAAAACTTCATAAACTACTTCTGTTGTTTTATATAAGCCTGGTAAGACTTCAGCACACTTCCACTCAACTCAAATGCAAAACTCCAGATAGTATCTCTGAGAGAACTTCACATGGACAGCAAGATTACAGTCCTCTAAAATAAGAATTTTGCCATTAAATTCATCAGGTTCCAATTTTGTGTTATATTTCTTTCTCTTAAAGAGTGAAAACAAAAGTTAAAATGTAAGTACAATCTCTTGTTCCTCTTCTTACTCCCTTTTACTCTATCTTTCCCTTATTTAAGTTTTCTCAATTACATTTGTTAGATTTACAAGCT
The DNA here is from genome assembly GCA_013400235.1 of Oriolus oriolus. NCBI lineage: Eukaryota > Metazoa > Chordata > Aves > Passeriformes > Corvidae > Oriolus > Oriolus oriolus. The sequence goes on from VXBT01000484.1 coordinate 402,365, forward strand.
GATGGAAAGCTTCTACAAGTTTCGGTCCTTTCAACTGACATTTTTTCTGCGTATACTGCAAAAGGCATTTAAAAATGCTGTAAAAACCCAATCCTGCTGTGGCAGAATGTCAAATCAGATGCTGTAGCAGATTTTTGTACCAACTTTTTTTGAGGCTGGGGGAAAAAAGGGGTCTGAATAATGGCTCTGACAGATCCACATCACACCTTGAAATGGTATAAGACAGTGGTATTATAGCTACTTGCTTTTCCAGATATATCACAGAGTACTGTAAAATTCACAGGACATCCAGTCATTCTCAACTGTTTTTTCTACACTTTCATCATGCAAAATACTAGGAAAAATGCAGGAAAGTTTTATTTTTTAGAGATGTAAAGAATTGATTTATTAACTGAGGACTAAATTTCTTTAAGAGTGAAATCTTTGGCTGAATATGAGGTCTACACCCTTAAGGAAATAATTTTTTTTCTAATTTGCAGAAGTGGTCCTATTATGTCAAATATGGAATTTCATTATATTTTCAGTATATACAAGAAGAAGTGATTCTTTCAAAGAATTAATTAGTTCCTCAAGTTTTTATCCCACTGAGTTATTAGATATTTAGTTGTAAGCTCGTGCAAGCTCTCCTGTCAGGACTTGATATAAACAAGGGTCAGTCTCTAAAACTTTTTCATTTCTTATTAAAGTTTATAATTCCTGACATAATTTTCATCTTGCTAAGTTTTTAGTAGTAGTTCAGCTACTCATTCACACAGATTTTCATGTTCTGTGTGCAGGCAGTTAAATCCATGTGTCAGACACAGAAGACTGAAATCCCAAACCAGAATATTTGCTTCTAAATCCCGTCCCCTCTTTGAGAAATAAGTATTTCTGCTTACTGTATATTATTACATTGAGGTTTTCTATTCATATATTCTCCAGCCCCTCAATAAAATTAGAAGGGGCGCTGCTCTAACATGCTATCTGCAGAAGCATCTCAGTTGTATTCACTGCTATCATTATGTGCATATACTTTACATTATTTGATAGCATGTAAAAACACATTCAGGCTCTGTACAGATATAAAATATTAAATGAAGCATCATTGCAAATAGGGCAGAGAGAACCTTCCATTTTTGTCATTTGACAAACCAAATAACATATACTGACAGGATTACAAAGGTATGCAGGAAATGGAACTTACTGGCTGGGTTTAAACTCCACCAGAGAAGCTGGATCTTCTCTATCTAAAACTGTACATGCAAGAGGACTTTGTAAGGCTAATTACTGTGATCAATCCCACACAGATCCTCTGGGTCTTTGTTAAAAAATATAATCCAAACCCCAATATCTGCTTGCTCTCTTTCTGGGCATAGTTTTTTTTATATTCTCCAAGAAATAGACTTTACCTTCATCATTGCACTAGTCTCAACACAGTTCCTCACCTCCCCCAAGTTTTCTTTTAAAGGGAAGCTTGGGAAGAAGGCTGTCAACAAATTATTAGCCATTCTGGACTGTCTCAAGTCAAACTGCCTAAATTAAATATCTCTGGCTTTATGTCCTCTTGCTTGGCAGAGTGAGATCAAAGCCAGATAGCTCATCCTTGTTAGATGAGTTGGTCCCAGTGGCCAAGTAAGCCCTTTAAGCTGTGCCTGGGAAGGGAAGGAGATGTGCAGTGCAGAAGATTCTGCAGCCCTGTCTAGAACACCGGCATTAAGTCTTTATTAAAAATACGTCCACAAGTGTATTGCAATATAGGCCTCCAAGAGAAGGTGGTGAGGTGATGTAGCCATATTGTCTTGAGATGACAAACTGATGTTCTCCAGGCCTTGCAAGTGTTTTGCTACATGATTGAATTGTACTTTGGCTTTTCATTGGCGCTAAACAAAGTGAGACAACAGCCAAACGCTTATCAAATAAAGAATAAATCTAGACACAGTATCATACACATGGGGGGTGTGTGTGCCTCCCCAAAGCAAAGCTGCCACAAACGGTGCATTCATGACAGGACAGTGTTATTCCCCAAATGGACACTTTTATTACCTGGATAGATGCTGCTTGAGAGATTCATGGTCTGCAGGTAGTTATGGCAGCGTTCTTTATGTTCTTCCAAAGAGCTGCGCTGCTTGTAACTGCGACCACAGTATCCACACTTATGGGGTTTGCCAACTGGAGAAAAACACAATTCAATATGAGATTCAGAAGAGGCATTCAACAGCATATTAACAATGGTAAGGACAAGAGACAAAAAGGCTACCCCAAAAATAAAACCATGCTGTGGTGAAGACTTTGTCAATTTAAAAAAATCTAAGTGAAAAACAACTAATGGAAAACTGGTTGTATATCTTTACATCAACAGACCAATTCTATGGGTACTGCAAACTGATTTTAGATGATTCAGATCAGATAAAGACTGTGACATTACATCTTTAAAAACAGCATCTACTCAGGTTAGAAACTGAGACACCTTTGAAGGTCTGGGACCAGTTGCTTTAGTGCCCAGTGGCACAGAGACTGCCAGCTGGTGAACTGGTGGTGTAGGAAGAGACTTGCTTGGCTGGAGGTCAGTTCTGGTGTAAACAGAACCAGCCCAACTCTTTTAATACAATCTTCGATTTTGCTTTTAGAAATTCAAGAGAAATGACATGACAATTTCTTTTCTGTATTACACCAATCCAGATCTAGCCAGTTCTAGGAATTTTGCACCAACAATACTGTTTTGCGTACTTCTGGACTTGAATTTTCTGTCTTAACATGACAAGACTGTCACTTTCTATGTGATTTCAAAATTTCAGATGGTTACACAGTTTAACTTCTGAATTTTATTTACAGATTCTTAGGTGAAAATCACATTCAGACATGCAACTTGTTTTCTAATGTATTGGTGTCAATTTGCCAATTGCAGGAACTAATCATTATCTGTAATTTAGGCATTGTCTCTTTAACTAAAGAATCCTCAGAGTTTGCCAAGAGTGTCTAGGTGCAATTTCATATATATATACATGAAAAGCCATGTTTCAAATTGTGCATCCATGAAAATCAATAAAAGCAAGGGAGAGGGAGGCAAAATACTATTTAAAATGTATGTTTTCTTCAATCAGGCTGGGAACAAAGAGAAGAAGCGGAATTATTTTGGAAATCTGGGATCAACTCTAAGGATCTTATTATTCAATGTGTGTGTGAGAGAAGAATTTCCCTAGTTTTTTGCAGCACAAAAAAATCACTTTGAGAGCTCCCCTTCTGCCACCCAGAACCCAAAGCCAACTTTCACAAGTAACATTACCAGTGTCAATTCCAGCAATGTGTATTGGAGGTCTCCCATCCAAACAGCAATTTGCATTTGCAGCTTAGCTTGGGAAACTAGATGAGATGGCACTCTGCTTTTAAAGGCACTTTAAATGTGCTAAATTTGTTTTACTTCACAGAAGGTATGTGACTATGGCTTCTGTCAAACAATGAGAGGTTCATGGTAATAGGAAAGTGCAGCTATTCAAAAATATTTATTCATATCTCCATATTACTGTTGAGACAGGCACTGAAAAACTCCATCAGAGCCCCCTTTTGTGGAAGATTATTATCTTTCTCTCTCCCACCCTCTCCCTTCTCCCCATTCTCTCTTTCAAGGTGCTCGTAATAACAAGGTGCAACAAATAACTCCTGCTAAATGCTGTAGGCAGTGTTCACTCCTTAGGTTGAGGATGAATACCAGACTGTTTCAACCTTATATTATCTCTAACCCTAAAACATTCATCAACTTCAGTCATGTTTGTACTTCCATGAAATGGATTACTCACATGAGGCTTGTAAGATGAAACCCTAATACAGAAACTTTGAATCAGCCAAGAAGTATGGGAAAAAACCCAGTTCTTCCGGTGAAGGGTCGTGAGTGTGACATGTGTTTAGTCATTTTTGCTGCTAACACGCTGTGGCCAACTCACAGCTTGGTTAACCCCAAGATGGGGCTACTCAGCTCCACACTGTGAGAAGAGCTCTCAGGCTTGGTGGCCACCCCCATCTCCTCAGCAGGTATGGTGATAAGCAGCCCTGGTTGTTCCCAAACTTTCACTTACCTGAGTGAGTCCTCAGGTGTCCCGTGAGGGCATCCCTGCGGCGGCAAGCGTAGTTACACAGGTGGCACTTGAAAGGCTTTTCACCTGAGTGCAGCTTTATGTGGCGCAGAAGGTTGCCCTTTTGGGTAAAGGAGGCTCCACACTGATTGCACTGGAAAGGGCGTTCTCCTATGGGAAGAAGGAGACAATATGTGAGAACAAAAAAATCTTATGCGGTAACAAGAGAAAGATTTCAGGGAGAAAGTTGTTTTCTCACTGCTGCTCTGTGACTTCCACCGGCTGCAGGTTTGATATAACATGAGGCTTTCAGACTAAACCTGCCAGTTTCTTAATGCTTCACTGGCTGGGTCAATTTGATCTGAAAATCTAATTTTTTTTTTCTAAATCAGAATGGCACATCACAATGCAAATTCAAACTCATTTAAATAAAGTGACTGCAACATTTTGTGTTGAAGAGCCACTCTTCCTGATCAGCAGTTTTGGAATAAACCAATATCCAATTTTGCATGTTGTGGCATTTGGTGGGGTTTTTAATGTGGCTTTTTTCAAAGGGTCTTTAAAATATGCCACTGAAGCAGCAAAATAAAAAGGAAACTCATTAAAAATGCATTTCAGGATCACAAGTTCATTTCAGCGTTACATTCTTATATTTAAATGAAAGGCACTTCATTATAACAGTTATAATAACTTCTTTTCATTTACATTTTCCCTGTATTTTCCCTTTCAATTTCTTCTCCATTACCTGTCTGTCCCTAAGCAGCCAAATCAGGAAAGAGACAGAGAAAAGAGAGAAAGCTAGAGAGTAAAATCATTGAAGTTAAGACAGTGCAAAGGAAGCCCTGTACTTCCATGCCTAAGTCCCAACTCTGCCCTAGGTAAGGTATGAACAGAGGAGCTGCACAAACAGGCTCTGGTGGTCTACACTTTGGACAGACATGGAAAAACGTGTAGAGACACAGCCTTGATTTATCAAAACTGGTGCCGGTTATCAAGGAAGTGAATCAAACCCTTTGCAAAAATTTATATGGCCGTTGTTTGCTTTTCAGTGCTGTTTAAAATCAATATGATAATTTATTAATTTGGGTTTTTTTGGTTTTGTTCTTGGTTTTTAAATTTAAGATGGATGAGGCCTTTTCTGAAATCAGTGGGAAACAAAATACGTTTCCAGTTGTACCAGACAGGAACAAGAGAAAATTTATACATGAGAGCATTCTATCAGCAAGAACTGCTTCTGCATGCCTGTTTCTGCACAGCCCTCAACTAAGTCAAACTAGCCTTTAAAACTCATTTGCTGAATTCTGTTTCTCTTAGGCATCAGTTCAATCTGTTCTAGTAAGTATAATGCATCAACAACATTAGAAACAGCCCAGAGATGACTTGTTCTTAGTTTTGATTTTGTGTAACAATAACATTGTAGTTAAGATTTCAGAGCTGAAGTTGAAATATTAAAAGAAAAAAAATTAAACAATTTCTTCCTTCTCTCTCACTTAAACATCATGTATTATTTTGCACACCTAGGATGAACTTTCATGTCCGTACATGTGCATATATGTGCTGCATGATCATATTTGACCTCTGGGTAATGCAGCAGAACAGCTGAAGATCAATTAGACAGCAGCACAGTCCCAACCCAAAAATATGAAAACTTTGCCATCAGGGCTGGCAGCTTTAGCATTCAGCAAACAGCAAAATGAATCCCCTTTATGGCAAGACATTTTCACTGGTCAGTTTCAAGCAGGGCAGCACAGTGCCTGTCAAGCCAAATGAGCTCACTTTCTTTGTCCGTCAAGTAGCTCTGTTCAGCTAAACTATACTCATATCTGGTTCAGCTGGAGTGGCACACAAAAATGCCAGCATAAGCCTTACAGGACTTTGCAATGTACTTCATAAGCCATGCATGGTATGGTTAGGGGGAAAAGAAAACAGGTGAGAGTCTCTCTGCTTTACGTCTTAATCTTTGGGGCAGTTTCTCAGTGCGGAAAGTGTTTTTCAGAAATGGACTGAAACAGTAAACGGAAGAAGTCAGCTCAGCAAGGAGAACACAAATTCAGAAGAAAGTTAATTCTTACTAAGCAGCTTTTCTAGCATTCATTTCTGTTATTTTTACTCAGACTGTAAGGGGAGAAAAAAGAATCATAAAAGTACTCCAGGAATGACACATATAGCAAAGTAAGAATGAAATGTATCTCAAGCCTACAGCTCTCCCAATTATAGGGTGAAATCTTGCACTAGGTGGAAAAGACAGATGGATGGAGCATTTCAACGAGACTGCTGCATGCCAAATGCTTCTACAGAATTTACAGTGGGATCACATGTAAGGGAGCCTGCACTCATGTTGCTGTAAAAGGGAAACAACATTGCCACCGAAAGACCCTGAAGCTACGCGTAGCTTGGCTGGCCCTTAGTCGTCCATGCTACAACTACTGGGGTGGGGAATGCCTTCCTTATGAGCCCGGCAAAACTCCCAGACCTGCCAGGAAGCTGACAGCCACAGACGGAAGGTTACTGGGTGTGGGTACACCTCCCAAAATGAGGATGGAACAGGATGGAAAGAAAAAATACATAATGACTCTTTTTCTAAACAGTCTAAACAGTGTGTTATTTTCTCCAGGTCTGAACAGCACATACCTGTCCTGGGCATGTAGGCATGATCAAACATAGGCCCAGGAACAAGAACTGCGATGGGACCCTGAACTCACTCAACCATTATCACCATTGCAGTGATTTGCAAGCTTTAGTGGGAGCTTGGGCCCTGGACCATTTATTCAGTGAAGAACACTTATCATCTTAATTAAAATATTTCTCATTTCTTGTACAACATGACAAGATCACCTAACACTCAGACACCTGCAGAGCTCTCTTTTTATTTTCTTTTTCTTTTTTTCCTTCAATGGGCATTAATTTTCTAAATAAATTTGAGACACTCAGAACCAAGTAACAAGATGTGAATGAACTAATTAGTGTACATATAAGGAGGCAATATATACACCTATGCACACACATTCACAGATATGCACATATATGCAGATATATGCACAGTGAGCCAGAGAAGCCTGAATCTATACCCTGAGGTTTCAGCATCAGGAAGCAGGAGTTCCTTTCTCCTGTCAAGATCTCCTTTTTCTTAAACACCAAACAAGACAGTGGCAAGCTGGAGAAAATGAATGTGCTGAAAGGGAAGGAGAGTGAGAAGAGTTGGGCATCTGTGAGTTGGAACTTGCTCTGCAGGCGGAAGCAACAAGTAAGGTGCTAGGGAGCAGTCAGTGCTGTACAGCTGCCTGCATACAGGAGGGGGAAGAAATATCAGGTGCTGCTCTGCATATCTGCACTTGGCAGGTGTATTCATTAAAAGTAATTATGTCTTTTATCAGGTCAGGCAGTCATTTTATTTTGGCACTTTAGTGTGCTAGAGTTTTGTTCACTTATCAAATATTTATTTAAGAAAACCTCACTGCATATGCAGGTTTTACATGAATTAGCAGCAAAGTAATTCATTTGTGAGGCTTATTCCTTCACCAGGCATGTATTGAAATGGGCTTCAGCATAGTCAGTTAAATGTCTGTAATAGTATATCCCATTTCGACTTTAATTTTCACAGCGCAGCTGAAAGGAAAAGCAGTCACCACTGTTTCCCCATGACGTCCCTTTAATTTAAACTACCAGCTCTGAACTTCCACTCCTTTGCCAGCCCCTGAAAAACCACCTGAGCTCATTCAAAGAGGCTGCTCAGGAGAGGAGCTGAGGACGAGGCGGGAGGGAAAGCAAAGGCATTCTTCCCATGGAAGGACACAGGGACAAAACTTCACACCCTTTAGTTTTACTGAGGGTAAAAGAAGGGGGTCCTCCTGAGCAAAGTGCCTCTTGTGGGGTGCTTCCACTGTAGGCTTGAACTACATTCCCTGATTAAAAAGAGGATCTAGTTGGCAAGGGAAGAGCTCTGCAAAGGGTGGAGAAATCTTCAAGTGACAATCCTTGTGTGGTAGCACCCCAAGCACCCTTGGCAGGCAAATGGGTCCCTTTGCCAGGCAAGAAATTCAGGCAGCTGAAGGTCTGACACTCAGCGAGGTGGCCTCTGGGGATATTGTCACAGGTCATGCAGCCCAGCTCATGCTCAGAGACAGCATGCTGGGTACCAAGGAGTGCACAAGAAACAAAGGTAGCTGTGCCCACTGCCTCCCTAAAGTCAGGTATGCTCATACAGGCCACTCAGCCCTGGTGCAAACGCTGCCATGGACCCTTAGGGACCTGAAACAGCTCCTCTGATTCAGCAACAGCAGGGTTTTTAATAAAGAAGCAGTCTGCTTTAAAAAGCACAAGGACTTCCACCTCTAAGTGCATTTCAAGTTGCAACACATTTCAACCACTACAGCATCCTCTTCAGCCCATGGGCCTGTTTAAAAGGCCTCATGTACAAGTCATTTTACGCGCTCATTTTATCTACTTTTAAAGGATCATATTAACAAGGAAAGGAAAAGAAGAAAAAGGAAAGGAAAAGGAAAGGAAAGGAAAGGAAAGGAAAGGAAAGGAAAGGAAAGGAAAGGAAAGGAAAGGAAAGGAAAGGAAAGGAAAGGAAAGGAAAGGAAAGGAAAGGGAAAGGAGAAAAGAAAGAAGAAAAGAAGGAAACAATTAACCAACAAGCACTTTGTTATACCTAGGAAGTAGGCTACAGCCTCTCTTCTGAGTACTTGTTGTGGCTTTTCCAATAATTATTATCAGTGTGTGACTCCCACAATTATCTGCTCTTCCCTGACAGAGGGATTTTTCACATGGAATTGAAGAGTACTTTGAAGCAGGCACTGTAACAGCATTGCTTCTGAACGTGGGTAACCCATGTCACACTAACAGATCGCACACTTCCATAGCTTAAACAGACACAGTTACTGTGACAGACAGTAACACTGAGGGCAACGGAACACACTCCGGAGCTTTTTGTGAATCCTCTCTGTTAAACTCTTAAAAGCACTTTGTTAAGCTCACTACTTAGTAATTCTGGGAAAGTTATTTAAGCAAGACTGTGAGGATATGGAGGAAGAAAGTATCTATGTGTTTATCAGCACAACTATTTCAGTCAAATGTAACTATAAGACAGATCATTCTTACTTTATAAATATTTTAAAATTCCCTCTCATTGGAATATTCAAGTAAAAATGCCAAATCCCCAATATATTTTCAAAGCAACTTCGTGAAACAACAACACAGCTTGGTTCTTCTCTTTCAACTATGAATGACATCCAAGTTTACATTGGAAGCCTAATTTTTAGACATCTTATATCAGGCAACATGAGACTCACTCTTTACTTCTTCATTTGTATCAGCCTCTTCATTTTTGTCCCTTTTCGAGATTATTCAGAATTATAAAATTGAGGCAACAATATTCACAGCACTGTATAATGAAAAGCCATCCCTACGGAACACAAAATTTTTACGTGTCTCTTAGTGTCCCAGTGGAAACGCTCTAGCGCACATTTGACCAGTGACAATACTCGCTTTTACTTCATGAAACACTGGACATGAAATGTAAGTCTTTTTTGACTAAGTTTGTCAATACAGTGCTCTTAATATGTATTTTGCCAATCACTTTCATAATCACTGATCCATAACGAGCTTTGCTGTTTTGTTGGAAACATTACAATTGGGTCAATTTCAGAGTTAGCTGCAAATGGGTTTTTTCAGTAGTTCTTAGAAATTTCTTAGAAATTAAACAAGACTTCTTTACTTTTCTTTTAAATTTGACTTTTCAAATATTTTTGTTTCAAACCAAACAAACAGCACAATTTCTAGCCCAATAGATGGACTTCCATGAAGATGTCTCAATTCCTGTGCAGGCCAAAAGGATGTACCAAAATAACTGAGTTCCAAAGGCTCACCAATGCTGCATTACCTTCCAACAGGCAACAGGTGCATGATACAGAAAAGAAGTCTTAGTTACTAATATGTGGCCAGTTCTTGTCAACTACAGGAAAAACTATGGCAGGCCTTACCAGTGTGGCTTCGTTTGTGAACCATGAGCACATTGGGACCGATGCAAATTATCCCACAGATATCACATTTTAGCTTTCCGTTAGGAAGTCGAATGCCTCCAACTCCTGACAAAGCCTTGCTGCCTGGGCCATTGTGTGAGCCATTCATTTTCTCTCCTGCGGCATCAAGCATTCGTAAATCCTCTGCACATTCTTCCCCATTCATTTCACAGGCACGCCCATTCTCTTCATCACTCTGAGTCTCTATTTTAATATTACCGGCTGAAAAAAAACAATACAGGATGCCACTCAGTTTGGTTACAGAACAAATAACGTGGCAAAGAAACAATCACACGAAAGGAGTTAACTTCTAAACAGCAGGTACAGTATCACTAAGTAACAAATGCTATGAACTCGACTACAATTCTGTGGGCAATGAGATGAGCTTGTAACACATGGAGCAATGAACAGTGAATATCAGTAAAACAAATACAAGGCATCCAGGGAGCTGGGAACCCAAACAATATTACAAGTCTGTTTCTATGTTGCTTTGACATTTTTGCATTTATAGCTTTCATTTTGACAATCAGGCTAATTGGAATGAAGCTTAAAATGAATCCACTTCATAGGGATTTGTCCAAAACAATTGTGAAAGTAGGTAACTCAATGGATAAAAATGAACAGAAAATGCAACATTCTCCACTTGGCAGGAAGATTCCAAGGGTTGTACTGAATCCAAATTTTTGGTTTGCAGTTCTATGGGGTAAGTAACAACAGTGGGAAAGCAAAGAGTACAAACACTGATAAAGAAAGCAGGGTAGGGAAGGACGGAAGGAAGAATTTAAGGAAATTATAGGAGTGATAGTTGTGTATCTAGGACAGCAGGATTAGGATTGATGAATAATAGGGGAAGATTCTTAAGAGTCAGGAGCTAGGATTAAAAACCAATCAAATTAAAAAATGTGGCTGGGAAAAGTGTTATGACTATATTGGATAAATCCTTTCTGTTGTAAACCCATAGGTGACAATTGCTTACAGCCAGAAGAAGAATTTAGGTGTAAATTTGCCATAGCCTCACAACATGTGATAACGTAGAGGCTAGTAAATTTGATCTGATATGAACACAGAAAACTTTAACATTAAGGAAAAGGGCCAAGAATCAGACCAGTTCATGCCAGTATTCATTCCTCTTCTCTCCACAGGATTGTATGATATTTTATGTAGAAAAAACTATTCTTTGCTGTTATTTCCCTATTTTTTAATCTGGTGATTTTGGTGAAAAAATACTTCTTCATTAGGCTGAAAAAGACCATTTCATTGCCCAAAATCTTACTTTCCATACAGAAAAAACCCTCTACCTTCATCCCACCCCTCTCCAAAAAAAGAAAGAATTTACTTTACTGGGTAGCTAAGAATGTGATTGATCTGTTTCATCCAATAAAGTCCAGGTCTTTTCCTTCTGTGGAACAACAGTTTCATGGTAACGCCATTCAAAAGTGGTAGTGTAGCAATATGATAACAATAAGCTATGGGCAATAACTACTTCAAAAGACTGAGAGACCTTGACAGTCCTTTGAAATGGAGAGGATTGACAAGATCTTCTCTGATACATCCTGCAACCTCACAAGTGTCCCAGAAGGACTGCATGGATGTAACTGACTAGAGTATCTGACTCAAAATCCTACTGGGAAACGGATGCCTAAAGGTGTTCACATTTATGAATACTGCTTGACTGGACAGCTTTTAAAAAGACTACCAATCTAGGTATTTTAATGATTTTTCAAATATTGCATTTTTAATAGAAATCATATGAAAAACAGAGTAAGTGCATATCATAAATAGCAGTTTTCCTTTAAAGTGTATGTTCTAAAAAGGGGGATAATTTAGTGATATGGAAAAAAAAAATCAATGACCAAATAATGACGTAAAAAGATGGTACGACTGGTTAAACAGAAGCGTTTCTGCAAATTTAGTGGACTACAACCCCATACTGCTGTTTTCTCCACGGCAAATGGAAGCAATGTAAGTATTTGGCTTGAGCATATGACAAGATTTTCCACAATTTACATGTAATTTTTTTATTTTCAGTTATAAGAATAATAAATATATATTTATACAAAACAATTATAGGCTCCTTGCCTGCCAGGGATTTGGAGAAGGTGGCTTTTGAAGCAGATGTTCTGCTAAGTTAAAACAAACTACATGTGAACAAAGCAAAAAGATCAGACTACTTAAGTGCATGCAGACAAACATACATTACTCAGAAGTGAAATGACACAAACAAAAATCATAAAAGTAGGAACTAGATGGAAATGCTCTGTAGTGAACTGAGTTTCAGTATACTTACTGGAAAAAGATTTGGGAATTATTGCATGAAAGTCCCTAAAGCCTTCCGCCCCGTATGCAGCTGCAATAAAGAAGGCAAACAGGATGCTGGTTTGTGGTACTGCTAGCAGTAAATGTAAAAGAAGATGGCACTATTGCTATAAGATAAATACCTAGGAGAAAGACAAAACTATCATCACAGAAGCAACATAAGCAGTTTAGGGTGAAGGAGGAACCGCAGAAGGACAGCTGGCAGGGGAATCCTGACCTGTCTAGAACAATTCCCATTTGTGAGAATGCCCTTTTCTTCCAAAGCAGCCAACAAGTTTTATCATGTTTTCTAGAAGCACAATGTGCTCTTAGGTATTCCCCTTGCTTGCATATTAATTCCTGCTGAAGTCAAGAGGAACCTTTTCAAATGTGTCTCAAAAGGGTTGATGCAGGCCCCTACAGTGCAGCTTCCTCAGAATTTATTTTTTGCCAATATGCCCTCTTTCTGTGACAGAGATCTGTTCCTTACACATCCTTGTTTCTAATCTCTGCAGTTATAAAAAGTGAAATTGAATAGTTTTCTTCTCATGCCTGCTGGTCTTACGCAATGGAAGAAGAGGGAGTTCAGTTTTAAATATATGCATTTATTATTGTGTATACTGGAACATTTTTTGTTTGCATTTCTAACACTTGTCCTCACAGTGTATTTACAAAAAACCCAGTTGTACAAATAAACTATACCCTGCCTATCATGAGTAGCCACATACAAATTATCATGCCATTGGACATGCTGATACAGGTAATGCTGGAGTTCATTACTTGGCATAAGCAATGACAGGGATATTGGTCCAGTCAATCTTCACTAAAGCTCTCCACAGCTATGCCCTGGACCCCTGCAGCTGTACTGCTCAGTGAATGCCCCGATGCAGACCAGGCTGAGTACCTGGGATGTGCATCCATTTGGCAGTGCAGCTCATGGCAGGGGCTCAGTTCAGGTGCAGAGTTCACTTTGCCAGTGAGAGCTGATGGACAGTGAGGGCACCTGACTCACCCTGGCTCCTCACAGAAATTTTATAGGTCTAATTAACAAACAAAATCTCTCCCTGTTCAAACTTAGTACTTCTTGCAAATCTGCCTGCTATAAAGAACTAATGAAAAGAGCCCCACTGATGCAGGAGACATAAGAGGAGAGAGAAATCACTCCAGCAGAAATACTAAGGACTTTTATTAAATCTTAATAATAGGGAAGGCAGGGTATATTCTCTCTTTTTTTTTTTTTTCCTGGGGACTTATACTGGAAATAAAAACCATCAGTGTTTTCTGCTTCTTTTGTGAGAGTGATTCCTGTCCCACTCTTCTTATAGTGGAGAAATCACTTATGGAGCAACAGTGATGCGAAAAATACCTGTAAACCGTATTTTTCATATGCACTGATTAAGAATATATTCAGCATTTGTACAAGTTTCTGAAACAGTTACTCAATGCAGTCTTTGTAGAAATAATTTCTGTGCACATCCATGCCTATGTACACACATATGCAGACATTAATTAGCTCTACAACAACTCATGGTAATAATTCCCCATTGGCTCTTCTACCACCATTAAGGAATCACTCATTAATTAATTTACTTCAATTTGGTTGGAGGTGACCTTAAAAGGCTCTGGATTTTATTCTCTTTGTACACATTATCACAATGCAGGGGAGCTAATACAAACCCTTTTTTCTATGGAAGGGTTGCAGAGTGCTTTGGTGTCACTGAACTGACAGCTTTACCCCACTCCTTTTTTAGCTATCCAGAGTGTGGAAAAATTATCCAAAAGCAGGGCACTGGCTGGGTCCCTTGTGCTCTCAGATGTTTACTGGGAATTTCACTTGGGATTTTCTGAAGAACATGTGAAATTAATGTTAAAACATCTGCTCAGTAGTCTATGGCTAAAGGTGATTTAGGCAAGTCTTAGAAAAAAAAATAAATTGATATGTCAAAAGGGGGAGGGGTGATGATATAACTTATCACTGAAGAGCAGCGTTGCTGGCTCCACATCAGACTTGGGCTGAGGCAATCAGGAAAGCAGGATGGTATGAGAGGAGACAGTGCCACACTTCCCTGGAAAGAGCTGAGCAACATGGAGATGGAAGGGAGGCGTTTGTTGCAGTGAGTGAGAGTTGATAGTGAGCAGAAAGGAGAAACAAAACAGACCTCCTGGGAAACTGGACGCAGAGGGTGGCTTTCGAAGGACAGAGAAATAGGCAGCTGGAAAAGAGATGCATGTGAACAATTAGTAATTTGTTTTCAGTCCATTGCCAATTTACCTTCTCTTTTAGCTATGGGACTCCCTCCCAGCTGTAAAACCCTTTCAGTTTCGTGAGACTTTAGCAACGGCATAGGTCTAAGTACCCAGGCCATAATTCCATTTGGAAGGGGGCATTCACCTCCCATGTCATATTCTTCTCCAGTGGGATTTTTAAAGAAGCAAAAAGCATAAGACCTGGTTATCAAAGGTATTTAGAGAGTAACAGAGAAAGACAAACCACACGGAAGCTTCTGAGGCATTTAAACAATAGAGTTCCCTTACCTTTTATCCCAGTAAGTTCTAAACTGTATCTTGTGGCATATACCTGACTTTAAGATCTTATCCTTTAGACTTCCTTTGAAAATAACCCAAATAATTTGATTTTGTGTTAATGCAATGTCTTGCTTGTACTTTGTAGCCAAGAGCAGAGAAAGATCTCTCTTCAAGTTTCTGCAAATAGTTTGGGTGCATGTAATTTTTTTTTTCATGGCTTACTTGTTATTCCAAGACAAGTCGGAAGTATTTTGTTGATATTAGTTAATGTTTAAAGGGTAGCTCTAAAATCCAAGAGTTCTCATGAAGACACCATAACTATTCAACCAACAATCATACCTGACTGATTTGAACAGTACATTATCTCTGTAATGGTGAGAACAAAACTTTAATACCATCCTTTCTAACAAATTATAGAAAATGTTAAATGTAAATGTAAATGCTAAAAAGGTAGAATAAGATGAAAAAGAAACACTTATCAGACCAAAATAAATCACCTCAGCATGCCAACATACGTCAACAAATGCAGACAGGATCTCTTCTTGTTCACATAGGTACTCAGAAAACACAATATTGTCAGCAATCCCACCTGTTATTTCTGATACAAGACATAACACCTATTCTGTTTTGTTACAGCATACCAAAATTTTAGCACTTGGCTATTAACTGAAATCCTTCTGCCTTTCCTTTTTACATGGTCATTTACTGTGGTATCAGCTCTGCTCTCACCCCACAAAAACACTGCAAGTGGAGGATGCCATCCCCAGAAATGAAAGTTGTTTGTCCACAGAATATTTAAGGAGTCATTATTCACCAGCCAGACTTGAGCCAAACAACAAAGATAAATTCTTTAACTTAGATTATGTTTCCTTTAATAGTATCCTGCCCTTATGAGCTTCTGAAGTGACAAGAAGAATTGTGTGGGTGTGAAAAATGACAACAAAAGGTCTGGGTAGAGGAACCATAATTAGTTATGCAATGCCTTGAGCCCTTCTTCAGTATAATTTCGATGACACAACAGAACACGGATGGGACTGATCAAACTGACTGGTTATTTAGCTACAGAAAAAGCAGATGCACCCAAGTGCTCTTAAAAACTACTTTTTTTGCTCTCTCCTTTCTACATATAGCACTGCATTTCCCAGTTAATCAAGCATTTCTGGTGTCTCTGTGTGTAAAATGCTGAAAGTTAGAGGGCATTTTTAGAGGGAAACAAAAATAACAGAAGGAAGAGTAGTAGCAAGAACTTCTGGGACACACCTGCAGGTAGAGAGGCTGGTGCTGACGGATAAGGAGATCCTCCCTGCAGAGTCCATGCTGCTTCCTTTGACTCTGAGTGCCAATCAGCCTTTGGCAGCCAATTTCTTCCCTACTCTAATTTTGGCTTTCAATCAAATGGATATTATTCCAGAAACACAGGCGCCCACAGATAAGCTATCTCCCATGGGACAACTGGTGTGAGGAGCTCCACCCATGTCATCACCCATGACTGCTACTTCTCCCTGCTGCTGTCTGGGGGAGGTGCCCTCTCCGTGTGCCAGCACCAGCACCCGTTGGCATGCACAGCCTGTCCTCAGCAGAAAGGAGCAGGGAACTGTGCTTCACTGCATTGCAAAGCACATCTGCATGTTTTTCTAGGGGCTGCAGTGAACTCAAACTGTATGGAATCAAACAAGTGAACAAAGCAACCAAGAAAGTATGTCCTCTCCAGGTACAAAAAGTGGCTTTTGCTCCATTGTGCATTCTCCCGGTAGCTCCCTGTTAGTTACCTACAGGAATCTTCTAAAGAACCAGTAAAGATTCACTGATTAAAGACAGATTCAAATAATGCCCTCAAATACACACTTGAAGCTACATGCCTTTTATCTACCTTTCTAAATTTGTGTTTCAGTAGGAAATGATCTGTAACCAACCAGGGGGCTGGTCTAGTTCGTATTTCTTGTCTTTGTTGTGACACTTCCTGGTACATTTTGTACTGGATTCAAGTGGTTTTTCCAAATGACAGTTAACTACCTGGTTGCTTGATGTTCATCATCTGAACTACAAGTAAAACTAAGTTTTAAAGGCAAGAGAAAGAGCACTGTCAGGAAATGCCATATTAAACCTGTTTCTCAAGTTCCACATGCATGCGTAATCCATGCTTCCTATACTGGAAATGCTCTGCATCTTTTACTGGTTGCATGATGGAGAAGCTAAGGGAACTGCTGCAGGTTTGCTGGTAACAGACTTTATTGACACTTCTCTCCTTTGAGAAGTAAGCTGGGAACACTTTCAAACAGGAGAGAAAGCTTTGCTGACAAATGATCGTAAGAACAGCACTTTTCATCCTCAAATTTTTTGTCTCTTCTGCTTTCACTAGATTTTTTAAACATGGGCATTAAAGGATGAAGGAGTAGTAAAAGGGCATTTAGCAAGAAATTTTTAAAAAGCAAAGTAACCTTAAGTAACAATGCACAACAGTGAGGTAAAACCACTACCATATATGAAAACATTCTCAGCTCACAACAGGTGTATCTGTGAATACACGTGCTTATGTGCTGAGACTGGAACCTCTGGAGCTGCATTCTCCAAAAAGACTACAGGCACAATCTTTGTGGCTTACACTCTTACCCACACAGCAACAGTTATCCAAGAAGAACAGAGCCTCAGATATATGATATCCTAACATTTATAAGGCGTTTCCCTTCTCTAATCTTTCCAGAAAGAATGCTTTAGTGAAAGTCACAGGTGTTAACCAGACCTCAACTAATGCAACAAAATTCTAGCTGAAGGCAGTCACATGTGGCAGCTGGGAGAACATGAAGGGAGTATGCACCTGCAACGATTAATGTTTTGGAGAAGAGGAATGACTATATTGAGATTCAACAGGCAGACCAGAAGCTTCTCAAGGATGGAAGAGACAGCCAGGCTTTTCCATGAAGCCATGTTGTCATAGCTGGAAGTTGTCCTTACCTGGGGGTTATCGTGGGCATCCCTTAACAAGGCAAAGGGCTTAAAAAGTGCAGAAACACAAAAAACAGACGAGGTGATCAGTTACACATAAATAATGTGAACTGTAGTTAGAGGGGGAATTTTAAGCTTGCTTGACCAAGAGGAAAGGCTGTGAAATCTGAACATGCACAGAGAGTCTTGGTCAGGCAGCAGCTGAAGGCAACAGTTGCTGCCCTGAAGAACAAAACCATCACTTGGGAGCAATGAAGTGCCCTTGGTTCTGTGGTTCAGGGAAAGGCAGGGAGATGAACTATTTTGCATATTGCTTCAGAGAACCTAAATTTTCCTTGCCGTGAATGCAAAGCTAGCCTTTCTTTGCAAACTCTCCCCTTCTCATGTGCCAGCTCAGTAAGCTGCTTGCACATCTTTACTTTTGTGCCTGGAGTAGCACAGAGCTACCCTGGCTCAGGATCAGGCCCTTGCAAGTCCATCCATGTTAACAACTAATGTGCTGTGCCTTCGCTACCAGTGAACGGACACAGGGACTTTTCCAGGGACCATTCAGCTACCATGATGATGTCTTGAGCAACATTTTATGCAAATGTACATAGTTCCCCATAGCTGTCAAAGGGTCAGTAGATCTAAAATTAGACCAAGCAGCTTGTGTTTAGGTTTGGGGAGGTGCCTTTGGGTGTTGTGCCAAAGCTGTGCACTGTCAATGTCCTCTTTTGAGAAGAGGTCAGAGGACGAAATGGAGAGGAACCCAGCCATTTCAGCACTTGTGAGGGACTACACTATGAAAATTTTATTATCTTGCCTACTCTAAAAAAAAAATCGCTGAACAGAGTTTTCTGTGTCCCCCTCATCTGACACAGGGGAAAAAACCCCCAGGGATACTGCAAGTTTATTTTAGACTAAAGCAAATCAAATGTAGTCATCGCTTTATGAGTGATAAAGTAGATGTCCTCTCTCAGGCCTGTAAAAAGCAGGTGATGCTGAGTTACAAGGCCTGCTTTATGTCTGTTAACCCTAAGTGCTCAGTTACTTTTCTAAACGCAATTGAAGATTCTTCTTTTTGGGTTGTAGAAATACTATGAGAATCTTTTGCAATCTAAACTGCTGTTTACTTGATTACCATGTGCTCAGCAGTCCAGTGAAAGGAAATCCTAATCTACATCTTCTAGGGAAGAGGCAAAAATTGTTCTACAGTGTCTTGGGGTGATTTTATGATAATACTGTATTTCCCTATCATCTGCTTTATGCCCAGAAATGGGTCCCATAGCTTTAAGCTGGGTCCAGGAGAGAGGGGACAGAAGCCAGGTGAATTCTTCAGTGCGGTTTGTGTTCAAGGACTCACACACACTCCACGTGCTCTCACTGCTGCAGAGCTGAGGGAGCACCTTCCTGCTTTTAGCCAGCCTGTTAGCTGAGGCAAGAAATTTTCCCAGGACTCAATACTGAAACTCTCCGGAACTTCTTCCTCCTCTTCTGGGACTGCTTGGCCTCGCTGTGATCCGAGAACCAGATCATCGGACCCCATGGACCGGCAGGGAGGCTGCAGGGATGCCACATCCTGGCCTCGGACCTCGGGAGGGGCCGAGCCTGCTACAGAGGGAACCACCAGCTTTCTCTGGATCAAGGAGGTTTATTATCTAACATTACTCATTTTCTTCTTTGCCCTGCTGGCACTCTGCTTGTTAAATAGTTTTTTTCACTTTCATCCAAGAAATTCCTTTTGTATCAGTGGGGGAGTGCTCAAACCTGCCTTCTTATGAGGGGACGTTCATTACAGGGTGTTTCCTCCTAAAGTTGTCTCAAACTGAGACATACAGAAATCTGAAAGAAATTCTCTGAATATGGACCTACCTGATAGCTCCTGAGGAGAAGAATGTCAGGACAAAATCAATTCTTTCCCACTGTATACCACAGACAACGCTTTGCTACAGGGACCTGTATTCCCCCTCTGGCATTCAGTCCTCTGTTTTGAAATGGCAAGAAACCCCAAATAATGCTGGCAGACTGTCGAGCACTCAGAGACCTGTACAATTCTGAAAGTCTACAAACTCAGTTTAGTACACATTTTTAAGAGACTTCTTGTCTTCCTCACATCTTGACCATTTTTCATGCTTGCTGTTTTCTTGCTTTTACCTCAGGACAAACAAGCACACCTTCCATTTCCTGAACAGAATCCAACCTTAACAATATTAGTGCTATGACAAGTCATCCCTGACACTAGATGCTTCTTCTGTGAGGCATCCAACAGTTGCAAAGTTGAATACTGGCTTCTTGGGTCTTTGAGCACAGTGCTAAGAGAAAAACCAAGATTTCATTAGCTTTCTGCAAAAGCAGGAGGACAGAATATTTCAAAAAAGATCAGTTTCTCAGAAAGATGTGGAGAAAAACATGTCAGAAGTTAAGACTAAAGAATTTTACATATAAAAGATATTACAGCAGGAAGAGCATCCTACCTGAACTTCCTAGCTCTGATTTGCAATCACACCTCAGATGTAATTTGAAACTACCAAATTTAGGAGTCCCTATTCCTGTCCTGAAGTGTGTCTCCAAAACCAGAAAGGAGCTATGCTGCAGAATTGAATTTAGCTGAGTTTCTGGTGCAGGTATCACCATGCCTCCAGGAGAGAGAGGCAATCCACTCAGGTGCTGCTTCCTCAAACTCTGAACAATTCTTCAGCAATATCTAAGGCTGGTGAGTGTAAAAGGTGTCTTAAAATTATTTTACCCCTCTGTTGCATGAGTAATCTGACATTTGAAACTCACTGTAAACACAGTCAAGATCACAATCTTCAGACAGTCACAATCACCATGCTGGGTATCTTGCATCAAAATGCAACCATATTCTTAACTTGGATCGATCAACAAAGCATCCAAGCCAACACACTGCTGGCAGAACTTCAAGGGAAAAGTCTTTTAAAATAATGGTTTTTGAACTGAATAATCTCCAACAGCATCACTCGACTAAATTGTCACAAGGAGCCCAAAACTGAACATCAGAAATTTATATAACTCAGACCACAGAAATTATCCCACCAAAGTCTTTATTTTTGGATGAGGTAAAGAACAGAATAATCCAATGTGGTCTAACCAGTGTTCGAAAACTCTTCCACTCATTTCAATATGCCTACCAATTAGGCATTTGTCAACATTTGTCTATCAACAAAATATTTTTACAAAAGCAACTAATGTTTTGAGACACCCCAAATTCAGATACTAATGAAACTAGATTATCAGAAAACAGATCACCCTGGAAAATGCTTATCCACTAAGAAATTAGACCACTGTCTCAAGCTCCATATCTGAATCTGGGCATCCAGTCATCTCAGAAGCATCCTCTGTTTAGCATGCATGTGCCGGCAGGCATTTGTTACCTCCTCACAAACTCTGTTTGATATAACCTGTAAGTTGATCAGTAGTGCAGTAGTTAACAAAAAGGACATATATGGGCATATTCTGATTTCAAATCTCAGAGATGGTTCAGCTATTGCTTTCCAATCTGCAGCAGAGGGAGACGATGAAATCCTTGGTCCACTGCAGCACCTCAGACTGAAAGCAACAGTGTGGCAGTGGAGAGCAATTTTGAAGTATCGAAATTATCTGGCAGCTTAAATCTCTTTGACTATAAGTGATATTCAGATTTTTAAGATAACCTGAGCTTCCCGTGGTGGGGGACTGGGGGGAGTGGAGAAACAGTAAACCCACACTCAGAATGCTGTGGAACTTGAGTCCAATTGCAGCCATAGCTGAGAAGCTATTACAGCTTCCCCCTTGTCCCCTTGGCTTAACATGAAACCTTTACCTTCTGTTCCTCTAACTCCTTCCACAAAGAGCAGTCTGGACATAGTACCCATTTCCTCCCTATCCACAGCTGTTTATCTCCTCAGCATCTATCATGGCCTAGAAGTTTGGATCAACTCCTACACCAGTTGCTATGATGTAATTTTAAATCACTCAAGTTGGAAGGTTTCTAGGAGATCACAGATATTAAAAAAAAAGAGGAGAGAGGAGGGGAGGGGAG